>CAUYRT010095608.1:0-10865 GCA_963574885.1 Lepilemur ruficaudatus
GGCGGGAGAGGGAGGCCCCAGCGGTCGGACCTGTTGTCCAGAGCAGGGGCAGGAGGCCGTCTGGGCGGGTGGTGGGTTTGTGACGATTGCCCTTTCGAGAGCTGGGGCCGGCCAGGCTGAGTGAGGTGGGGCCGTCAGTGACCACGGAGGGACGAGGAGGGAGTGAGGACACCCGGTGTCTGTCCTGGGACAATTTGCTGAACATTGGTGTGCTCTGTGCCCCTTTCTGTATTTCAAGAAACAATACGTGTGCGCAGAGCACCCTGAACGCTGTTGTGGATGGAACAGGAGGCTGTGGGAAAGGCTCCGACAGCAGCCGGCGCCGGGTAACCGCGGAGACGCCCTCTGCGTCCCGTGCAGTGGGGCTCCTGCCCAGGGCTGGGGCTCCCCCGTCTTCTCTGTCGGCTGTGCTAGCACCAGCAGCTCCCACACCACAGGGCGGGGGCAGGAGCCCCTCTGAGCAGAGCCGCAGCCCAGGAGGCTGGTGGCAGCAGATGAGCTCCCGCTACAAACCCAAGTTTCAGGGCAGAGAGCGGATCGAAGCTCTTCCATCCACAGGACTCTTTGGGGAAAATCTCACCTCTGAGCCTTAGCTACTGAGCCCAATAGCAGTAGTGGGTGACGGGTGCAGGTCCCCTCCTTGCCTGTCCCAGAGCCAAAGCCCCGGAAGTACCAGCTGCTTTCAGACCGGCAGCTCCCCCAGCGGCTGCCGTCCTCCGGCTGCCGGGAGAACCGACCCTGCGCAGGCCGCCTTTGCCTGTGTGTGGCCCTCACTGGCCTCCCGCCTTGCCTGTGGGGCACTGAGAAACCTAGAGCCGAGTGCCTGGGGCAACAGGGAGCCCCTGCGGGCGTCTGAGTGGGGGCAGCGCGGGCTCCAGGCCCTCAGCCGGGCGGCCAGGCACTTTGTGACTTGGCCCCGAGCTGGCTTTGCTGGGGAGCCTCACACTCCTCCCGAATGAATCCTCTGCCCCAGCGAGGTGTGCCTGCTCCGGGTGCCTGGAACATTCCGCGTCTCTCCCTGCCCCTCAGCCTCGGATCTTACCTGCCCCTCCCTGTCCCCGTCCTCCCAGCTCACCTGCCCTGTCTTCTGTGGCGCCGGCCCACCGCGTCCTGAACCCCACCCTGTCTGTCTGCCCCGCAGTCATCAGGGAGGTGCCGAGACAGCACACGGTGTTCCGGAACCTCCCACCTGTCACCTCCAGAAAGAAAAGGGAGGTGAGGGGGTCTCCTCAGCAGAAGGAAGAGGCTTTTTCAGTGGAGCCCAAGAACAAGGTGTGTGCTGAGGCCTGAGACTGGGTGTGGGTGGCGCGAGCTGGCGCCGTGCCCTGAACATCACCGGGGCTGGGGCCGGGGGGCCACGTAACCTCGTGTCCTGGGAGCCTGTGCACCCTCAGCCCCTTGGGGAAATGCGAGTGGCCCCGGCTCCCTGCCACAGGCACCGCCCAGGACGGAGCTGACGGCTCACAGCAGGCATCTTGCGTCGGGTGATGGATCGCCTGTCCGGGGTTTAGGAAGTCACTGTGGCCTCGGCACAGCCTTCAGGAGTTGGCACCACAGCTCCTCCCTCCATAGGGGCCAGAATCCAAGGCACAGAGGGGCTGAGGCAACCGCCCCAAGTCACACAGCCAAGACCCGCTGGAGCAGAGCTTTGAACTGGGGCTGCTGCCAGCGCCTGTGCTCAGGCCCGTGCCGGGCACAGCTCTCCACGGTGGACACAGGCGCATCCCCGAGGGCCTGCAGGACAGACGGACGCTCCCCCACCCGCAGGTTAGAGCCGCAGGGCCCGTCCTAGAAGGGCTGTCGTAGTGTGAGGTGGTGAGAGATGGGGCATGCTTCCTCTGGAATGTGCTTGCAGAGCTAAATGTTTGAACAGCGTGGATTACGCACGGTGCAGAGACCTCCGCTTCCTTCCCGGGAGCAGGTGCAGTAACTGCTAAGTGGCAGTTACTTAAAGAGGGTTTGACTCGCAGCACCGGAGGTTCCCGTTTCCCAGGGAGAACAAGAGGGATTCGGAGGGTGCAGGGAGGGGGCCGGAGGCCTCAGCTCCCCGCCTGCCCCATCGGCCGCGGCGGGCACCCACCTGGGAGGCCCTGAGGGCAGAGCCCGCGTCCTAGGAGCCGTTTCCCTCGTGGCGGCGGCAGCTGGAAGGCCCAGCTGTCCGTTAATTTCTTCTGTCTGTCACAGAAGCCCCTCCGAAGGTGGAGCCCCAGGGCTCTGTGCTGAGGGGTCACGGGCCACCGTCTGCAGTGTCTCTTGCTGGCCACAGAGAGGGTCAGGGCACTGGGGCTGGCTGTGGGGCCACCACAGGCCCTGGGGAAGGGCGTGGTCCTGAGCGGAGACTCACAGACCAGTGAGCACCCGGGGCTGGCGTAGCTGCAAGAATCCTGCCCACAACGGGGTGGGAAGGGGGACGCATCAGCAGGTGGCCCCCAGGCAGGGCTGGGCTCTCTGCTGCATCTGGGGCCTTCGCCTGGCCTGTCTTGGTGTGACCCGATGCCCCCCTGCAGCATCCGGCCCAGGGAGGTCATGGTACCTGCGAACTTTGTCACCCTCAAGAAGGGCTCCCACTGGCCGGGCTGGGGCCACGCGCTGCCGTCGTCACCCACGGCTGCCGGCAAACGGCCGGCTTGGAGCAGCAGCACGGCCGCCTCTCGAAGCTCCCGAGAGTCAGGGACCCAGGAGGGGCTTAGCGGGGGCTCTGGCTCAGGGTCTCTCTTGAGGCTGCCGCCACGTGGCCGGCCGGCACCACCTCGTCTGAAGGCTGGACTGGGCTGGCGGATTCCCTTCCGAGCCCACTCCTCGGCCGCGCTGGCCCGGGCTTCAGTTCCTTGTCTGATGGGCCTCTCCTTAGGGCTGCTCACGGCACGGCCACTGCTGTCCCAGAATTTGAGAAGAGAGACAGGTGTTCGGGAGGAAGAGAGAGAGAGAGAGAGAGGGAGAGGGAGAGACAGAGAGAGAGAGGGAGGGAGAGACAGAGAGACACAAAGACAGAAACAGAGAGAGGCTAAGAAGGAGGCCACAGTCTCTGTAAGTGGATTTCAGAAGTGACGTGCCTGTTTGTCAGATTCCGTTGGTCATGCAGACCAGTCCTGAGACAGTGGGGAGGGGGCTACACACAAAGCTGTGACCACCAGGAGGTGGGGGCACCGGGGGTCATCTCAGAGGCCGGCCCCCACATGCCCAGCCTGGACCTGCCCCTGTGTCCAGCCCCAGTGACTCCCCTGGGCCTGCAAAGTGGGGGTCACATGACTGATGTCCCCACCCCAGATCAAATGAAGAGAGGCCTGGCATGTCCCCACTGCGTCTGCCCGTGTCCCAGTGTGTCACGATGTGATGGACACAGGCGTGTCAGGGGCTGGGGTGTCGGCAGCCCCTCAGCCCATGGGCATTCTGTGCCAATTCTAATCCCAGCCTCGGGGAGACACGTTCTATTAACAGATGTATCCAGAGCCCCCTCACCCTGACAGTCAGATTTCCCTGCGCACACCTGGCCAGGTCTCCACAGAAAGCTCCCCCTCGGCTGTAGTCTGAGGATGTGACATTGGGGTGCGGGTGCAGAATGTTCTGTGTCTCCGCTTCTGCTCACCAGCACATTTCTGTGCGTTTGTTTTGTTGTGAGCGTTGAGTTTCTCAGGCTCCGCTGGGAAGCAGAGCCCCTCCTCACTGCCGGTGAAGGATGACCCAGAAAGGTGACAGAGAAAGCCGAGCTTGCAAACGTCACGGCTGAGGCAGGCCCCGGGCTCCAGCGGGTCTCGTGCCCGTGAAAGGTGACCTCTGTCTGAAAAGCGAGCTGCAGCTCCGATGCGGAGTCTTAGTTAATAACGTGTCGATGTGGCGATAGTATTTACACCAACATCTTTGTTTTCTTGAAGGCGTAATATTTGCGATTTTTCCAACCAGAAGGAAATCATTAGCACGTTTTACTTCTCTCACGAGAATAGAGGGGAAACAACGAGAGAGAGAGAAAAATCCCTGCATAAACTTATTGGATTTTTAAAAAATTAAGCGAAATGAGAATTTAATGACATTTAAATGAACAACAATAATTCTATAAAGAGAGTTTATTTATTCAATTGTCAGAGGCTCATTGCTGAACGGCTTCATCTGGAGGTGCCTGGGGACTCCCCGTGGCTGAAGTCGGATGGTCCAGGCGGCGCCAGGTGGTTTTCCGCGCTGCAGCTGGCAAGCGGTGTTTCCCCGCCCGAGTCCTCCCGGCCAGGCTCTGCGTGTGGACGTGGGGAGATGCGATCACACAGTTCTTGTCTTTTGCAGTGAAGCCCAGACGGCTCCTTTTAATGCACAGTTGGTTTCCTGTGGCCTCTTTCTGGGGGGATGGGGGCACTTGGTCCTGGCAGGAGGTTTGGTTAGATTCCTCACCTGCACGCCCGGGCGTCCACCTCGCCAGCAACACCACACGGCATGGCCCACAGGTGTCCCTGCTCACTGCCTTGCACTGAAAGCCCAGTGATGACCTTCTGAGGATTGTTCGCAAGATACGCGATCTGTCCCTACCTCCGCGTGCTCTGATTCTGCTCTTAGAGGCAGAAGCCTTCATGTTTAGACCCCGCGACTGTGTCTCTGCAAAGGCTGGTCTTCCCTGAGTTTTCAGCGGAGACCCTGGCGGCGCTGAGTCTCTGTAAGGATGAGCGGCGTGAAGGAGTGGGGCGGTTTCCTCTTTGTCACACTGGTGTCCCAGGTCAACTGCAGCTGAAGTTTCTTCTCGGGAATGTGTGTGCTCCGTCCTTTCCGATAAGACCCGCTCACCTGTCCGCTGCTCTCCACCTGGTCTGCCACTGGGGTTGGGGCCACATCTGACGCTCAGCTATAGAAGCCAGTTTTGTCTCCTTCTTGTCCCTGGTTCTTGTCACCTTGGGGCACCTCTTCTCTGGGTCCTGATCTCCATCTCAGCTGGCGTTTGTCATCTTCCGGAGGTACCAGCCGGGGGGCAGGAGCTTGGGTTTTAGATGCAGCTGGGTTGGGTTGAAATCCCAGCTGTGTGTCCTTGGACAGGTGACTTAACTTCTCTGAGCCTGCTCATTACCAGTCTCCATATTTTACATGAAGTGAGCCCAATTTTGCGGGTCAGGGAGCTGGAGCCTAGCCAGGATGCAAAGACCTACACATACAGGTAAATGAGCACAGAGCAATCGCCTTTGCCACCTGTGCACGAGCAGGTAGGTTGATGGGCTGCCTTACTATGTTCAATCTTTGGAGGACAGAGGGGTTTCCAGTGTCTCAGAGCTGGGAAGGTTCCCTCTGCGTGCAAGTCAGAGATGAGCCCTCTGTTTTGGTGGGGTCCGTGCTGCCAGGGGCTGGAGAGCCGCCGGCCTCGTTCCCGGTCACTGGCAGTGGAAGCCTCTCTCATGGAAGGCACGTCGGGGACCCGTTTCGGGCAACGCTGCTGCATGTGGTGGGTCAACACTTTAAACCGGGGTGAGGGAGTGGGCTCGTCCCCTGTGGCCGCGGTGTGGGGGTGGCCTGGGGCAGGCAGGACAGTGCCAAGCATCTGAGTGGAGACCTCCGGGCCCTCCCTGGCTGGGTCGGTCCGGCAGGGGTGGCAGGCCGGGAGCTTGCAGGCCACTCTGGCTGTCGCTGGGCAGGGATAGGGAAGCCCCGACCTGTAGAGGTCGGACCTGGTGACCCTGATTCCTTCCAGCCCCAGGCTCGGGGCTGTCCCAGAACCCACCTGGGAGGGTTTGTCACATCTGTTGCTCTTCTCCCACGGAAACCACCAGGAACAGAATGCATTTTTAAAAATTATTACTTTTACTCCAACTTGGCTTAGTTGTTTTCTTTCGAAGGCGCCCTGACACCAGAGATGACAAATCTGGGAGAGGGGCACCCGAGAGGGGCTGTGTTATTAAAACCCGGAGCGTAATTCAGATGGATGGCGGGGTTTCTGCGGCAGCTTCCCCGCGGTCACGGAGTCACCCCTGCAGAGCAGCGTCCTGCAACCTGGTCCCTGCCAGGGGCAGTGATTGATGCTGCCCCCCCTCCCCCGGGGGCTCTGGGATGTCACTGAGTGACCGCTGTTCCGGGCCACTTGGTTTTCACGTGCCTGAGACCTCGGAGCTGGGGAGGCCCTGGGGGGCACCCTGCCTCCCAACCCTCTCTCTGCTGTCTGGCCAGCAAGGCAGGGCAATCCTTCTAGAGACCTCTCTCCCTCCTGGGCTCCTGGCTGCAACTGTTTGTCACCGTGACTGGCTTTGCGGTGTATTTTCTGTCACTCGATATGAGTCTCTTTTGTCAGAATCTCCATCCGGATTATCTTCTCTGCGTCGGCTCACGCTGGCTCATCTGGATTTGAGGGGACATTTGTCCTCCGACTTGCTCCAGGACGGGGACGGTCATAGAAACCAGCACTCGCTCTTTCCTTTGGAGTGCCTCGTGCACCTTGCACAGGGAGGGGGTCCCCGGTCCCCGGTGGAAAGGGAGGAGAGCCAGGCAGGCCCCTTGGAGTCTGGCAGAGGCGCCCCGGCCACCCCGAGTGTTTGAGATTCATGGTACATTAAAAATTGAGAAAAGCAGGAAGTTAACACCAAACGGGTTTCGATACCCTAGACCTGGTTTTATACGCGTTACACAGACTGACATGTTCACTCCGAATGTTAACTCTACCGTGTAGGGACGGGTGTTATCACCATTTGGACAAGATGGAGACAGGATTTAAGAGCTAAAAAAATCTAAAAGGACAAAGAAACCCATCACGAAATTCTAAATAAAGATCTGTTCATCATCCATATAAGTTGACCCATGAACTTTGGGCGTCCACCTGCATGTGGGTTTTCTCCCGCCTCTTCCGCCCCGACACGGCAAGACCAGCCCCTCCTCTTCCTCCTGCCGCTCAGCCCACTCAACGTGGAGATGAGGAGGATGACGACCTTTGTGATGACCCTCTTCCATGTCATGGATGGTAAATATAGTTTCTCTTCCTTATGATTTTCTTAATTATGCTTTCTTTTCTCTAGCTTACTTTACAGTCAGAATACAGGATCTAACGCACACACAAAATGTGTGTTAATTGCCTGTTTACGTTATTGCTAAGGCTTCCGGTCAACAGCAGGTGATTCCTAGTTAAGTCTTTGGGGAGTCTAAAGTTACGCGTGGATTTTCAACTCCCTGGGGGTTGGCACCCTAAGCCCCGTGTTGTTCAGGGGTCAACTATACATGCTCCTAAATTCCCAGCTTCAAAAAGCATCAAGCCATCCTAACGTCCTGCCAGAAACCCAGGACGAAATAGATACATCAGCACTCGTAGCTGGACCTTCGGTGATCAAGCAGATAAAAGTAATCAAAGATACTGAAGTCTCCGCGATCAATGCGCGTGAGCCGGAGCTGTGAGCTGCGCAAACGCTCCTCAGTGCTCGCTGAGCATGCGCCCTTCCCACCCCCACGCCAGACCTTACGGGGGGGCCACATACTGGTCCACGACGGAAGTCTCTAGAAATTCCTGAGAATTAATGTGATGAACTGCGTTCTCTAACCATGGACAGATAATGTTAAAATTAACAGAAGGATAGTTTTTTCAAAAAGCTCAAATATTTTGGAAACTAATTAGCATATTTATGAATAATCCTTGGAAAGGATCAAGGAAATTAAGACACATATAGACTAAGTGATAATAAAATGTGACACGTCCCCACCCGTGGGGAGAGCTAGAGCAGTTCTAGGGGGAAACTGTTAGCTTCAAATGCATTTGTCAGGAAGTGGCAAGTGGGGAAGACAGAGGAGCCAGGGATTTCGCACCCGCAGCCGGAAAGGGAGGAAGAGAGCAGCCCCCGCCCCACCCACCCCAGAAAAATTAGAAAGGAAACAGAAAAGGTAAGAGCAGAAACAAAGAGAGTAGATAGGACTTGCGGAGGACGCAGAAAGACCAATCAGAAAAGAAGACGGAGAAGTTGGAAATAAATACGAGAATAAATTGAACCGGCATGTTTCAGTAGATCCGGCACTTAGATGACATGGGCAAATTCTTGCAAAAAGTACAAAACGCTAAACTCGTGAAAGAGAAAACGTAGCTTGAACAGGTGCATGCTAACGATGCCAAGTGGCCGGCAAAGACTGCCCATCACCAAAAATTCCAAGTCCAGATGTTTGGGTTTGGAGATTTCTGTAATAACGTCTAGAAACAGTTAATTTCTGTTTTATACAAGATAGTTGGGAAATTAGAAAATGAGTGAAAGCCTCTGGCTGATTTTGAGAGGCTTGTGTAATGTGGATTTCAAAATCAAATAGAAACAACAGGAATAAAAATATAAATGTATTGATAAACAAAGCTGAGAAACTCGTAAGTAAAGTATTGGTTAGTGGAATCTAACAGTATATTAAGAAAAATAATAAACGGTGAATTCTCCAGCAGCATCTAAAAGTCTCTCGATGGAAACCCTATAATAGACTAAAGGGGAAGAATCGCATTTTTATTTCAGTCACCGCAGAAAAGGCATTTGATGAGGCTCGGTGCCTGCCTTAGTCCATCGTGTGCTGCTCCAACAGAGTGCCTGAGACAGGTAATTTACAATGAACAGAAATCTATTTTCTCACGGTTCTGGAGCCTGGGAGGTCCAGGAGGAAGGCGCCAGCATCCGGTGGGGCTTTCTCGATGCGTCATGAGCAGAAGGCAGGAGGGACCAACTCACCTGGTATAAGGCACCAGTCCCACCCACGAGGGTGGGGCCTCAGGGCCTAATCACCTATTAAAGGCCCCACCTCTAATGCTGTTACAATGGCAATGAAATTTTAACACGAATTTTGGAGGGGGACAAATATTCAAACCACAGCAGTACCTATCTGTGAGACAATATGAAAAAACAAAACAAAACCCTGAATCCTATCTGGCATCACATACTTAGCTGGATTTCAGGCAGATGAAAGTCCGAACAAGAGAAGCGAAGGTTAAAAGAAAAGGTAGAAGAAACATCTTTGTTGCTTATAAGCAGAGATGTCCTCAGTAAGAAATCAAAAGCACAAACCACGGGGCAACCAGTCGATGCGTCTCACGACGTCAGAGCGGGAGACGTCTGTTCAGTGAAAGACGATGCCAAGTTAACGCACGGCCCAGCGAACGAGACACGGCATTTGCGGTGTTAAAGACCAGCAGGGGATTCATTCCTAGGATCTACACGGGACCCCTGCAAATCAGCAACGTGAAACGTGGCAGGGATGCGGACCACTGATGGAGGGGAAACTCAGAAGGCCGGTGCGCATGTGAACAGAAGCTCAGTGTCCCTGGCGGTCGTACGAATGGAAGTCAGAACAAAGCAACGCGTCACGTCTGCCGCACGGGCAGAAGTCGGAAACACTGGTCGGGCCACGTGTGGCAGGGGTGGGGAAGCTCCCCGTGGCTGGCGGGGTGTGGGCTGCAGCCTTTCCGGAGGACCTGGAGCTATGGAAGCAAACTTCACCTGTGCGTACCTGCGACCTCACGGTTATGCCACCGGGCGCGCAGCCAGGGACATTCCCACGGGATCCACAGGAGGCGCCAGGTTGAGGCTGTTCACGTGGGGCGTGCATCTGGGTGCCCACCAGTGGTGAAACGTGGATGGCGCCGGAACCCCGTGTGCAGGAGATGGAAACCGAGATTAGATACACACGCGCCGCACGCGTGGGACCCCAAAACCTAGCGGCTGGACAAGAAAGTGTGAGGAGGGAACAGGACACAGAACACGGCACGGCTTGCAGACGCCAGGCGAGACCGCAGCGCCCACCCTGGAGAACACGGACTCTAGAGGACACGACGCAGGTCGCACGGAGTTGCCGTCTACGGCAGGGGGAGGACACGAGAGCGGGTGCGGGACGAGCACTCAGGCGACAAAATGACCTGGGCGCCTGGCGCAGACTGTCGGCAAAAATTCGCTACAATACGATACAACTGTGATTGACGCCACCCGCTGCCTCCGGGGTCTCAAAACCAAGTAGGTAAAAAGCCAAACCCTAAGGAAACGATCTAAAACAGAGTCATCAAAATGGTGTGGATTTAATTACATGGAGCAAATACATGTTTTTAACAGAAGATAATTTCATGTAATTTTCATATTTCATATTCCGTAGCTATTTACAAGCTAATTAGAGGGTCTATTTAAAAACAGTGGTTCTGAGAGCACCGCGGGGGTGTGGTCTGCGAGGCGGACACAGATTTCATGTCTTCTTTGGATTCTGGTAACTGTCTCTGGGACTGTGGGTGTCTGGAGACAACGTCAAAGCCTCCACTTTTGGACCCTCTGTGACCGCGAGGCCGGACCAAGTGGTGCCCCCTGCCCCCACCCCGTCTCTCAAACCCTGGGACCCCCACAGGCCGGGCGCTGACCTGGCGTCTGGAGACGGGGGCTCCGAGTCCCCCTGGGTGGGGACGGTGCCTGAGGAGTTTGAAGAGCTCCTGGTAATGGCGGCAGCCACCCCCGTGGCGTCCAGGGCCCTGCAACCGTCGTGGGTGTTCTGGACACGCGTGGCACCTGGGAAGGCCAGTGGTGGCTGCGCTGGGACTTGGGTGAGATGGAATGAACCGGACACCCTGCCAGGCCTTTGCGTGGATACCGTGGTTCAGTCCTCGAGACGATCCGCGAGGTCAGCACTGTGGCCATCAGCGCCGTCTTCACCGTCCGGGTAGGGAAAGTGAAGGAAGGGTAGACATTTGTCCCGGGATACAGGGCCCAGCTGTGGACTAGCACGTGGCGGCAGCAGCTGCGCGGTGGGCGCAGGGAGGAGAGGGGCCGGCCGAGCTTTGGGGCCAGGCTGGAAGATGCACACGCAGCGGCTGCCTCTGAGGCTTACGCGTCGAAACTTTTTTCTCTGATAGTTGAACGGCCCCCAGCTAACAGCCACGTGCTCCTGCACACACCAGCACACGGGACCACATGCTCCCGCACGCA
>CAUYRT010095609.1:0-10431 GCA_963574885.1 Lepilemur ruficaudatus
TAGTCCCAGCTACTCGGGAGGCTGAGGCAGAAGGATTGCTTGAGCCCAGGAGTTTGAGGTTGCTGTGAGCTAGGCTGACGCCATGGCACTCTAGCCCAGGCAACAGAGTGAGACTCTGTCTCAAAAAAAAAAAAAAAAAAAGTTAATAAATAAAGTTGTTTGCTATGTCTTCTTCTTAAACACAGGGTACTGATGGATAAAATTTGCATGTGTCTTGTATCACTAATCAGAAAGTATTAATTGGTTAAAAAAAAAAGAGTGGCCTAGAATGAAGTTCATTATAATCATCTTTATATTGAATTTGAATCTATAAAAAAAACTAAACAGAATTTTCACATATTTTGTTCTGCATGATTATAATATTAAGAGTTTTTCCAGGAACAAACAATTAGAAAATACAGTTGTTTAGAATTCTATTTACAATGGCATCGAAAGAATTGTATACTTTGGAACAAGTCTATTGAAAGATGCGCACATTCTCAACACTGAAAAGTACAAAACATCATTGAAATAAATTAATGAAGACCTAAAATAATTGATGAGACATACTAGGTTCATAGGTAGATGATACAATATTGTTGATGATGTCCATTTCTCCTAAATTGATGTCTAGATTCAGTACATCCCAATCAAAATCGTAATGGGCTAGTTTGAAGAAATTGACAAGCCAATTCTAAGATATATATGGAAATAACAAAGGTTGCTAGTGAGCCAGACAACCTTATAAAAAGATAGAGTTGAAGAACATAGGCTACCAGATTTGAAAACTATACAGCTACAGTAATCAAGACAGTTTGGTATTGTCATAAGGATGGACAGAACAGAGAGTCTGGAAATAGATGCACCCATATGGTCACTTGATTTTCAACCAAGGTGCCAAGTCAATTCAATGAGGAAAGGAAAGTATCTTTAACAGATTATGCTGGAATAACTGGATATTTGTGTGAAAAAATGAACTTCAACTATATCTCACTCCATACAAAACAATTCATTTCAAATGGATCAAAGACCTAAGCATAAAAGCTAGAACCAGAAAGCTTTTAGAAGAAAATATAGGAGAGTATCATCATGACTTTGGGATTGGTGAAAATTTATTATACAGGCCAGTATAATCATACCGTATGAAGTATGAGCCATAGAAGAAAAATTGATATATTGTACTTAATAAAAATTTTAAATTTCTATTCATCAAAAGGCATCATTAAGAAAATGAATAGACGTAGTCACAGATTTTGCAATATATATATATATTTGACAAAGGAATTATATCCAGACTCTATAAAAAATGGTTTACAACTCAATAAGACAACCACATTTAAAAATTGGCAAAATATTTAAATAGACATTTCACCAAAGAAGATATGCAAATAGCCAATAAACACATGAGAAGGTACTAAAAGTTATTAGTCATAAGGGTAGTTGGCAAATTAAAACCATGATGAGGTACTGCTTTATGCCCACTAGAATGACTATAATGAGAAAGACAGACAATAACTAATGGGATGGGGAGAAGCAATAACCATTGTATATTGCCGGGCCGTTGTAAAATGGTATCGCCAGTTTGGAAAACAGTTTGGCAGTTTCTTAAAACGTTAAATGTAAATTTACCGCATGACCTAGTCATTTCACTCCTAGGTATCTACCCAAGAGAAATGAAAATAAAATTCCACATAAATACTTACAAATATTCATAGCAGCACTACCCATATTAATAATAGCCAAAAAGTGGGAATCCAAATATCCATTAGCCAGTGAATGAATAAATAAAATGTAGGCGGGGCACGGTGGCTCATGCCTGTAAATCCCAGCACTTTGGGAGGCTGAGGTGGGAGGATCACTTGAATCCAGGAGTTTGAGACCAGCCTGGGCAACATACTGAAAAAAAATTTTAAAAATTACCCGGGTGTGGTGACATGTCCCTTAGTCCTAGCTACCTGGGAGGTGGAGGCAAGAGGATGGCTTGAGCCCAGAAGTTCAATGCTGCAGTGAGCTATGTTCATCCTACTATGCTCTAGCCTGAGTGACAGAGTGAGACCCCCTCTCTTAAGATACATGTATAAAAATAAAATGTGGTATAACTGTACAGTAGAATACTATGCAGCAATAAAAAGAACCGGTATACTATACATGCTGTAACATGTGTGGACCTTAAAAGCATGCTAAATGAAAGAAGCTCGACACAAAAGACCAGATATTGTATAGTTCTTTTTATACAAAATGTCCAGAGTAAGCAAATCTATGGAAACAGAAAATAGTGCTTGCCTAGAGCTGAGGATAAGGGTGGAGATTAACTGTAAACATACAAGTGATCTTATTGGGGTGATGGAAAATACTCTAAAACTGGATTTTGGTGATGGTTGCACAACTCCAGTTACTAAAAATGATTGAATTATATATCTACAACATATCAATTTTATATTATGTAAATTATACCTCAATATAGTTGTTTTTAAAAATAGCCAAAGGACTTACACACTTCACAAAAGAAGATAAAAGAATAGTCAGTAAGAACATTAAAAGGTGCTGGTGAGTAGCCATCACTACAGTGAGATGCCATCCACACCCACTCGGAGGGCTAAAGATACCATCCACATCAACTAGGAGTACTACAGTCAAATATACTAACAATAGTAAAGATTGATGAAACTTTAGAGCAATTGGAACTTTCTTTTTTTTTGTTAGTGGGAATGTAAAATTACCTGAACATTTTGGAGAACTTTTGGCAGTTTCCTATGAGGTACTGTCTCAGGAGAAATGAAAACATGTCTCCAAAAAGACTTTGCAAGAACGATCATGGCAGCTTTTTCATAACAGCTCAAACCCAGAAACATACCAAATATTAATATCCATCAACAGGAGAATAAACAATTTGCAGTATATTCATGCAATGAAACACTACTCATCAATAAAAAGGGGAAACTGTTGATAACACTCAACATACCCAGACACAAAAGAATAGGTTCTCAATTCCCTATTATTTAAAGCCTGAGAACAGGCAAAACTCATCGGTGGTGACAGAAATCAGAAAATGAGGGGGGAGAAGGGAAGAGGGTGGGCTGAAATAGCTGTGTGGAATGCTGGGTATGTGTTCTACATCTTGTTTGGGGTGGCAGCTGAATAATTGCCAAAACCCACTTTTTGTGGTTGAATGAGTCCTTATATTGATTTTTTTAATAATTGAAAGAGTGCTTAAGAGTTGTGCATTTTATTGTTTGTAAATTATACCTCAAAAATAATTTTTATACCATCTCTCTCATCTATAAGGCCTTCAACAGTTCCTTCTTACGGTGAAATCAGCCATTGTAAAGGCAAACTAGAGTATATAATTCTGTAGAATTTGACTTTTTTGATTGTGAGTGTGGTGATAGTCTTCTAGAGCACGTCTCTTTGTCTGGTCTCTATTCCTTTTCCTGCCCCTTAATTGTTTCAGTTCAGTTCTCTGCTTTGTCCTGTTTTCTTCTGTGGAAAGTATTTATTCTTACAACGTTACCAATTTACTATAGCTGGCCCCATCGTCTAAATCTCTAGTATTGTCTTCTGAATTTTATTTCTGTGTTTCCAATTGCTTTTAAGCCTTTGTTTTTGATTTTCCTACTAACACTTGAAATAAACATACTCAAAACTAAATTTGGCCTCTTTCTTCTAACACCACCCCTGCCCCACTTTCTGTCGTGTAGGTACCATCCTCGTAACCATCTAGGCCAAAATCCTTGCAATCGTGTTTGCTTCTTCCTTTCTCCTTACTCTGTGTCCTATATAGTCTTAAAGTCCTGTTGCTTTTCCCTTTTTCTCTTCTTGCCAATACACTGTTAGGCAAAATTTCCAACATATAGAAATATAGAAAGAACTTTATAGTTAACATACATATGCTCACCACTGGCATATGACAGTTACCAGTTTGCTACAGTTGCTTTTTCAAATAGCTAACTGTTTATGCTTTCTCCATCCAGGAAGATCTGTCTTCCTCTCCATTCCTCAAATCACCACACATTTGGATCATTCTTTGTCTTTTTTCCTCCAGCTACTTCTGCCACTTTAATATATCCTTTATGCCGGTGGGCTCCAAAATGATAATACTCAAACTGCCTACTGGTAGACGGGAAGAAAATGTTAGAACTTATTTTTCACAATGTTATTGAAAAAAAAGAAAGTAAGCTTCAGTACTATGTTAGATACATATTGGTAATGGCATTTTTCCTCATTCCGTATGTGAGATTATCGCATATGCTAGCCAGATTGTCTTGAGGGAGAAATGGGTGTGACACCCTTGCCTTATTTTCAAGGGCACTGTGAAGTTTTACAGTTCACTTGTGCCCAGTTAAGTGGATTTATAGACTATGTGATATAGTTTTTAAAGTAACCCACACAAAATGGAGATGTTGTTTTGAAAGATTTCTGCAAAGATACTGCTGATGGAAGTAATACAAATATATGCAAGCCCAGGCTAATAGTAAGAAAGTGGCGGGGCTGACACTCTTTGTATACCTCATGTGAGATTTTTTCCAACCTCACTGAGGTATTACTAAAATAGTAATAATTGTTTATTTAGTCATCTCCTTTTCAAATATCTGTTCTTTCATATGCTTTATTATATACATATTACCAGAGTAGCACATGTGTACATGAGCAAATATATATATGTCGGGGGGCAGATGTTCAGATTCTTTGCTGATCAAAAAAGTTTGTAGACACAGAGATTGCCTACGATCACTAAGTTAATCTTTCTAAAACTAACTTTCTAACTCTCCCTCTCTTTTGCTCCCTGTTGTCAACAGAATAAGGTCCAGACTCCTTGGTCAAGCATTAAAGATTTTTTATAATTGAATCATATTCTCTATTTTTTTGTCAGAGTGTTTTCATGTCATAAGTCAGACATTTTTTTGTCCTTGCCTTTGCCATGTGCTCATTTCTTCTGCCAGGAACCAGCCTTGTTCCCTGTGTCCCCTTGACTGTTGTCCTTCTGAACTCAAGCCTAAAGTATAAATTCTTTGTCGCATCCTTCGTCATTCTTTTCCAGGTCAGAATTAGATACTCTCTCCTTTGTGCTCAGTAGTATCATATGACACACCTCTGTTGTAGCAAGCACTTACATTGACTTGTAACTAGATACCACACTCTTTAAGAGCAGTGATTTTTGTCTTATCCATCTGTATATACTTTCAATAGAGATGTAAATGTTTGGAAGAAGGGAAGGAGGGAGGGGAAGAGAAGGAAAGGAAAATGAGGAAAGAAGCTACTGTGTCCTCCAAATTATTTTGGTCATCCTTCTTGGAAATATGTTTTAATCTCTGTAAGGTTCTGGGGGGACCTATAAATAATAAGGCTGTCTTCATTCACTGGTTTGTAGTCAGCAGAGAAATAATGCACAGGAGATGGACAGCTGAGGTCAGAATGCCAGCTGATGAGTGAATGTGGCATTAGCCCTGCGTCTATATGGGTTTACTGATAGTTTCCCTCTATAGGAGGCTGCCTTCAGCACTCAGTGTCTGCTCTCTGTTCAGCCACAGGCCTCCTCCCACGAGGCAGGCATGGTGGAGAACAGACCAGAACCCACCTAAGGGCAGGCTGGCATCCAAAATAGTGAGAAAACCCAAGAGTCCCTGAGCCGAACATATATTATATTCATTCTGTAAAACTTACCAGTCAGATAAGACATTCTTTCTTCCTTGAGGAAGAAAGTGAGGAAGCTCAGAGAAACTGGAAATTTTTCTCCCATTCTTTCTCTATGGAATTTGAAGAATTGGATGGGCATGTCCCCCAGTGCCCTTTACATTAAGGCTGACCATATGTCTTGGTTGGCCCAGGACTAACCCTGCTTATTCTTGTTGTCCCAGCATAATTATTAATAGTGTCCCCCTTTATTCTCAAAAGTGGACAATACATTATAGGTCATCCTAGTAATATCTCTCTTAAGATAGAACAAACAAAATTGCATTCAGTATTCCAGGAATGTTCGAAACCGTTTAATGTAAGGCCTGCTCTCTGCCATTCCTGTAACTGGGTACATCTTTCTGACATTGCTTGTACTTATCTGGTGGGGAGCCTACAATTTGGAACCCTGTGCCTTTTTGTTTTATGCTCAGCCAAACTTTACCACTTTCTCTGTGCACTTGTCTCTCCCCTAAATAGGGGCAAAACAGCCCCACCATAGACTGTTTTCAGTATAGAGTATGTCTGATTCACATTGATATTCT
The DNA here is from genome assembly GCA_963574885.1 of Lepilemur ruficaudatus. NCBI lineage: Eukaryota > Metazoa > Chordata > Mammalia > Primates > Lepilemuridae > Lepilemur > Lepilemur ruficaudatus. The sequence continues at coordinate 6,195 of CAUYRT010095609.1, forward strand.
CTGCAATGGTTTGAACAGAGTAGATGCTGGAAAGAGAGCAACCATAATAATGTTTTAAATGTAGATTTTTATAGTTTAAAATATTTTCATTCTGATGAACATTTAAGATCTTCTAGAAAGATCTTACAGTTTCTAAAGCTTACCCTTTTTCCCCCAGTCTTCTGGTATTCAGAACCCAAATGTGTCTTTACACTGTATCTGATGATTTAATTGATGTATGTTTTCTCTTTCATTCAAGTAAAATAATTAATGTTTTGGTTAAGTAGCTATCTCAAAAATACAACATCAGGAATCCCTTTTACACTCAACCCATCCCATTTCTCTTATGATGAAAGAAGGATTAAATTTATACTAAGACAGCTTAGAAATGTACTGGATGTTGATGCCATTTTGGAGCTCAGAGAATGATGAAAGAAAATTATCAACTGAATAGAGCTGCACCATGGGAAAGCAATTGTAATTTGTGCATTTAAACAAGAAAAATCCTATTTTGGGAAGAGGAAAGAAAGAAGGATAATTCATGGGCTTTTGAAGCAACCAGCTGCTTGATATGGCAAAAATAGTTTTGCCTTTTGAAATAACTTTTTGGGGGAATACTCTGGCTTTATACACAGGAAAAGATAGTTAGGTCTCTCCTATCTCAAAAATAAATAAACACATTTTCTCTTAGCCCTAATCCTCCTCTCATAGTTCTTATCCTGTCTTTCACAACCAAGTTGTCCATTCTTAAGAACGCTACCTCTCATTTCCTGTTCGGTGACTGCAGTGTTCTGACTTTTGCTCCCCACCTTTTCAGGGTTGCCAACAACCTCCTGATCTGGTAGACATTTTTGATTCCTTTTAGCCTTTGTCTTTATTCCTGACAGCCTTGCAGAGCATTTGTTAGTGTTGACCATGCTCCTGTCGTCTTTGGGACCATTCCCCCTGACTGTTTTTGCTTTCTCCATCTGTGCCTTAAAATGTTGGTGCTCCTAAAGTTCTATTCTCCACCTTTTTCTATTCGTAATTTATCTGGATAATCATCTCCATGGCCATAGCTTTAGCTACAATGTCTCCCAAATCTTTATCTTCTTATATTTCTCTCTTGAGTACCAGGTTCATATTGCCAAGAGCTTGTTACGTATCTCTATCAGGATGTTCCACGGGCCACTGAGATGTCACACCTTCCCCTCCTGCCTTCGACAAATGACATGACATCCTCCCAGTTGCTTGAGCCAACAACTGGTTATCATCTTTTTCCTCACTCCTCTTTGTTGTAGTTAACTACCACGTTCTGTCTATTCTGACTTTTAAAAAACCTGCCCTTTTGTGAGTATCCGTTGATGACCGGCACGATACTAGACACTTTTTATATATCATCTTATCTTCTAAATTCCTTTAAATCCAAATTAATTCCTCTTTTTTATTCCCACAGCCATTTTCATACTTACGTAGTCAGTAAATATTTGATAATGTGTTACTTTCATGCCTGAAGAGCCAGAAACCGGGGAATCTGGTTGGGCTTCTCCCTTTCTTTCCTCCCTCAATCCTGATGGTATTCATTAAGTCCTATTACTTGACGTCCTTGTATCTATTATCCATTCAGCTGCCTACTGGCACCTTAATTCCAGCCTTCATGATTTCTTTATTTTAATTTTTTTTTAAATTAAAAAAGTCGAGGAACTTACGCGGGAACAGCCTTCGTGGTTTCTTGTCCAGTCTATTAGTATTTTCCTTATTTGTCTGCGTACGTTCTCACTCCACTCCATCTATTCTTCTGCCCATCATCTGGCTCAAATGTAAACTTAGTCATGTCACCGTCCACCTTAATCAGTTCCATCATCATCAGAATAAAGATCAAACTCTTTAACACGGCATTCCAGGAACGTCACGTGGTTCCTGTTCATAAAATTCATCTCTCTTTGCATATAACCTTCACTCCAGTTCACCAGATTGTGTGTAATTACTGAAAATGCCAGGCATTCTTAACGCCTCAACGCCTTTGGATCCATCTGGAATGACCTCCTCCTCCCTAATCCCAACTCGTCTTTTAAGACCGCTCAGACATCACCACTTTTAGAAGGCTTTCCCGATAGCCACTCTTACAGGCAATTGGTGTCATTCCTCTGCACTCCCCCCAGAAAGATTGTGTTTATATTCATCTTATCATTTGTCTCTCTGTCTTCCTGTCTAGACTAGGAACTCCTTGAGATCATGAAATGTATTTTGTTTCTAATTTCTATTTCTGCGTAAGGAAGAAGGAGAGAGGAAGAAGAGAAGGGAGGAAGGGAGAAAAAAAGGAAGAAAGGAAATGAGTGAATGAATTGATTCACTTTACAGTATGTAAAATTGCTAGGTATTTTATAATCTTGCTTTTATTACCTTCATTTTAAATGGGCAAATAGTAACCACTTCTTTATCTGTATTAATCTGCCCTGCAAAAAACTGGCTAACAGTACCAGTGGTAAGGGCTTGAAATTACTAAAAGTCCAGGAGTAGTGGTGCATGCCTGTAGCCCCAGCTACTCAGGAGGCTAAGGTGGGAGGATCGTTTGAGCACACGAGTTCCAGTCCAGCCTCGCCAACATAGACCCCATCTTGAATTCAAAAAAAAAAAAAAATTACTAAAAGTAACCCTGAAGATAAATTGCCACATCTGTTTGCTCTCCAAAAGAAAGGGCTATACTTAATGTGTTAGTTGCTAATTGCTTTAAAGTGCTAACTAAACTGCTAAATCAACTTCTAAGTTAACACTGAAAAACATTTGTTGATCTTTTATCTTCATTAACTATTAATGCATCCTTTTTAGTGAATTTTTCAGATACCAGATGGACTGTTTCAGCTGTCTCTATAGTTCTTCAATGCTCTAGACTTCTCTAAAGACAAAGCATAAATCCAGTTGTGGTATACTTGTAGAATTCATCCCTACTCAGCGCCATTCACTTCCCGTGGTATTTCAGGAACATTTCTATTAAAGAAAAAGTATTTCTTTTGTGGAAGAACCATATGATGATGCTTTGGTAATACTGCTATAGTACATTTTTATAGATATAATTAAAAAAATACTCTTATCCGTGTAACAGTTGTTTGGTGATAAAATATTGTACCCATTTAATTGATGATCGTTTGCTTCCTAGCCATGGAGGATAAAAGTGAACTGAAGCACTTCTCGGTTCTTCTGTTTTCACATATTTCAACTATTCTCACTTTTTCCACCTCAGACATTTCAGCCAGGTCCTTCAAAGGAAAACCATAAAAACTCACCAAACTTTGAAACCACAAATCAATATGTATGCAGAAAAATATGGTGGAGAAAAGGGGTAGGGTAATTCAGAATTTTTCATCAAGAGGCTAGTCATCTGTTCTTTTATTCTGAATGCAGAATAATCATTTTTTTTTATTTCAGCATATTATAGGGGTACAAATATTTAGGTTGCGTGTGTTGCCTTCCCCCCTGGAGTCAGAGCTTCAAGCGTGTCCATCCCCCAGACGGTGCACATCACACTCATTATGTATGTGTGTACCCATCCCCTCCTCCCCACTCCCATCTGCCCGACGCCTGATAAATGTTGTTCCTATATGTCCATTTAGGTGTTGATCAGTGAAACCAATTTGCTGGTGAGTACATGTGGTGCTTATTTTTCCATTCTTGGGATACTTCACTTAGTAGAATGGGTTTCAGCTCTATCCAGGAAAATACAAGAGGTGCTACATCACCGTTGTTTCTTATAGCTGAATAGTACTCCATGGTATACATATACCACATTTTATTAATCCACTCATGTATTATGGACACTTGGGTTGTTTCCACATCTTTGCAATTGTGAATTGTGCTGCTGTAAACATTCGAATGCAGATGTCTTTTTTATAGAGTGTCTTTTGTTGTTTTGGGTAGATGCCCAGTAGTGGGATTGCTGGATCAAATGGTAGATCTACTTGTATTGCTTTCAGGTATCTCCATATTGCTTTCCACAGAGGTTGCACTAATTTGTAGTCCCACCAGCAGTGTAGGAGTGTTCCTATCTCTCCGCATCCACGCCAACATTTATTGTTTTGGGACTTTTTGATAAAGGCCATTCTCAATGGAGATAAGTGATATCTCATTGTGGTTTTGATTTGCATTTCCCTGATGATTAGAGATGTTGAGCATTTTTTCATATATTTGTTGGCCATTATTCTGTCTTCTTTTGAAAACTTTCTAGAATAGTCATTTTTATTAGAGCAAAACAGTTTGTATAGCTTGGCAAGTTCATTATAAT
>CAUYRT010095611.1:0-12382 GCA_963574885.1 Lepilemur ruficaudatus
ATCATTATGTTAGGATAGCATTACACATGAAAAGAATACTAGAGAATATTATGCTGGAGTATTTCTTCCAAACAGCTCAGTGCCGATAATGCTTTTGCTTAGAGTTTTGGGAAGTCTTCTTTTTGGAATTGTCATTCTAGGTAAACCTATTTCTTCATGTGATTACTAAAAGTCTCTGAAAAATATCCATTCTAATTCAGAGGATTCTAATTCATTCAAAGTTTTGTTACTCTTTTCTTGAAATAGTTATTTCTAAATTTCCAAGTTGAAACAATATTATATTTAATACATATCACATAGAATTTTGTAGTACCCCTGTCTCTGTTGAGGATCAGATGGTACTATACATAATGAACTTTAAATTCAAAAAGGAGTCACTCTACAAAGGCTTTAAATACAATATGGCTTAATGAAAAATTTGCAATTGTTTCTCATATATGCATTAGTTTTATTAATAAACTTCATGTTTGCACATAGAAATTATTCTTTAGTGAAAATGTAGAATTTTCCATTTAATAATGGACTGCTTAATATCAAAAATATCTGTTAAGAAAAGCAATTACTATTAAAATGTTCATAACATAATGACAAATGTACAGAAAACAAGTAAACTTGCTGTATTAATTCTAATAGCTTAGGTCGTTAGTCCCATGCACTACTATTTTAGTGTACCCAACTTATTAGATCATATAATATAAAGTAACCTTATAATTTACTTACATACAGCTTAGGATTGTTTCAGGAAGGCAGAGTAAGTGGGGAGTGGATGGAGAGGCTCTGTTTTACACAGCCATTCAGAGACTCAGGTTGAAGAAAGTTTGTTCTTCATTATTACTTGGATTTCATGGCCTTAGATACCAGTGAAGTAGAAGGAAAAAAAAAAAAAAAACATGAAGTATCCATAGGAGGTTTTATTGGCTATGCTGAAAGTTGCCAACATCACTTCATCTCAGTATTTATAACTCAATCAGATGGCCATATCCAACTGGATCAGAGAGTGGAAAAGGTAGTTCAATTATATATCTCTGTCAGATATCAAAATCTCTACACATTTTGACAACCTCTCCCATACAGTAGTGGAGTATTTTTCCACCACCCCTTGAATCTGGTCTTGTCTAAATGACTTGTTTTTTAGCCAAAAGAATATGATGTAAGTGACTTATGCAAATTTTGTGCTTAGGACTCAACAAAACTTACAGCTTCTGCTTTCTCATTCTTGGAATATTGCTAGGACTGGGAGTCAATCTAAAGTGTCTGCAGAGACCCCATGGAGGAAAACCTGGCCAACAGCCTGCCTACTACTATACACAGGAGTGAGGCCATCCCCAACTGTTCAGTCCCAGTAGGTCTATCAGCTGACTGCCAATGCCTGACCCAGCCCATAAGGAATTCTGATCTGAACTCAGCCTGCATTTCTGACTCACAGAATTAGGAACCAAAAAAAATTCATTCAAAAATGTTCATTTGAACCATTAAGTTGGAATGGATTGTTAGATAGCACCTGCTAACTTATCAGTGACTGTGAAGAAGAATGATTTGACAAACAGCCAATAACTTTCTGACACTGACTTTGTGACAGGAGAAAGATCAATAGTTTTATAGATTTTCACTATTTTCCAAGTTTCTTAGCGGCAAAAATTAGCAGGTTCTTATGATTTACCATTCTATTAAATACATGGAGGAAATAACATTAAAGGAGGATTGGGTGGTTTCTTAATTTAAAATACTTACAAATTTATGTCCTGAGATGTAAAGAATGTTAAAAGCTGACGGATAAATCACCTGCTATTTGTAAAATTTCTATTTTTCTACATTTTCACATTTAAGAATCCAAAGCAATCTACTAAATATTTTAAGTTTAAGGGTATATACACTTAGCAAAATATTTCCAGTTTCTAATTCACAAAACAGGAAGAATCTAACTAAGAAGAAATAAGGATAAGGAGTGAGAATATGATGTAAAAGAAAAGAAAGTTGACAACATTATGTGATGCACTAATATTTTTAAACCTTTACCAACCACTGTAGGTATTTTAGCATTATATAGTGACTACATTACACAAACCAAATCAGATATACAAATGTATGGTAAGAACTAGTTGCTAGAATATTAGAATTCAGTAAAATCTAATATCAATCTGCTTAGATATAAAAATTTTAGATTGTTTCTTCTGTAATGTATGATTCATTTTCATATCTCATTTTGAACTATAGAATAAAGAAAGTTCATACCTTACAGTAAAACTTCCAGCTGATCTGTGACATAACCTCAATTTCTGGCAATAAGAATATAGTTCCTTTCTTTTCTCTTAACCCTTCCATTACAGATGTGGTTTCAGCAAACATAAACAATTATGAGTCCATAAGAGAACATCTGTTAACTAAATGTATGCCCTACGTTTACCTAAAACAAAATTGGATGGATAGTTGATGTAGGTATGGGTGTATTAAGGTTGGCATTATCAATAAAGACTGTACATACAAATTTTCATTTAAGGGGATGACAATGGATTTGCTCAATAGATCATTTCCATAAGGGGAAATTTCATTACACACGAGAGATGATCAAAAAGTTAGTGTCATTTCTCTAAGTATATTTTGGAACTATAAAAGCAAAGTAAGCTGGTTTCTTTACTACAGGGCTTCCTTCTCAGAGATTTTAATATGTTAATATCTCATGAATTTTGAAAGCAGTGGAGTTATATGCAGTATTTCCAAATTTGTATAACTACATAATCTATTCTTAAGAAAGATCTCAGTGTATTAGAGTCCAACAGAAAATACTTTACTTCAGGAAATGGTAGTTTTATAATTTTCCAAAATTCTTTGCAGTATAAATTTAAGTTAAAGATGTCCATTGAGCATTAAGATTTTAAAATTGGAAAGAGTATCACAGGCAAATGGCACAGCCAGTGTCAGTATCTTAAGACATTAGCATGCCTGGGTTTATGAAAGACAGCAGGGAGGCCAGAAGCTAGAGCAAAGTGGTGTGAGAGGAGAGTCATGGGAGATGGGGAATAGGTCCTTTTTTCTTTTTTTGTAAAAGCTTTATTGAGATATGATTCACATGTCATACAATTTACCATTTAAAGTGTACAAATAAGTTGCTTTATCAATAGTATATTTGGAGTTATGCAACCCATCATCACAATCAATTTTAGATCATTTGTATCACTCTCACCCCCAAGAAACCCCATATACCTTAGCTATAACCTCCCAGTTTTTGCAAGAACTTAGTATCAGGCATTCACTTATCTGTTTTCTAACTCTATAGATTTGAGACCCAGGTCTTTTAGGACTACTGAAAAGGCTTTAGCTTTGAAGCTGAGTGAGAGAGGAATTTATTTGAGAGTTTTGAGCAGAGAATTTACATAATTATCATAACAATTTAACAGAATTCCTTCATATGCTGTTCTGTGCTGTGAATAAACTGATAGAGATGGCCATGGAGCTCATCAAACAATGGCCATGGAGCAACATCAAACAATGATGCTGCTTCGGGATAGGGTAATATGGGTGGAAGTGGGAATTGGATATGCTTTATGTTTAATGAAAAAATAATTTATTAGATTATCTAAGAGATGGTGGGCTCTGGTATATTCTGACTGTATATGCCTTTTTTCAAGTATATTCTGAACATGGAATTCTTTCTTAGCACTATCCCTTGGATCCATTCCTAAGACTTGCCAAATATCTCACACTGAAATTAGAAGTTTTTTCCCAAGCAGAAACCAGCTTCAATCTCCCTCTTAAGACTTGCAAATGTTTGGATCTGTTATGTGCCTGGGATTAGTGATGGAAGAGAAATGTCTACTTGTGAGATTATTGTTTTGTTTTATGTTTCAAAAACGTGCAGATAGGTAGGTATTGTTATTAATATTCTTATTATCTCCATTTTAAAGATTAAGAAGTTAGAATTTATGAAGATTAAGTACCTTGCCTATTTATAGCAATAAGTTTCAAGAGTCAGAATTTTGACCAAGGTCTGTGTGGCTACAGAGGTAGCAATCTTAACAGTCACACCAAATTAATAAAAAAAAAAAGTAAAGAATAGTGCCACATAGCTGCATGTCATCAAGAAACAAAATTTCTCCATTTTGATCCTGCTTCTCATTTAACAAAAAAGAAATATGACATTTCTCAAGTAAAATTACAAGAAAATATGAATCTTTTTAAAAGTTGTCATAATTTCCTCTCTAAGGATAGAAATGAAGGTTTATAATCTTATAAATGTCTGTGGAATCATGAAGATAAAATAGAATGCAGCTTTAAAATTTATATCCTGGTTTTAATATTAACTGTTTATTACCTGAAGTTTTCATTACTTGAAATATTAGATTTCTGGATAATACCTAAGAGAACTATCATGTGAATTTAGTTATTTATGGAAAACATAATATTTTCATTTTATTAGGGAAATATTCATTACAATGGAATTTTTATCAATACAGAAGAATGTTTATAGCAATAAAGTCATGATATATATATTTTCATATATATTAAATATTCAAAGATTTTACAAATATTTTTTATTAAGTGTACTTCAAAAGAAAAAAAATATGCATGCACATATGCAGACCTATATAAAGGAAAAGAGTATAACTGACGAATTTATTGTGCTCTAGGTTTTCATTGGCATTTGACATTGCCTTTTAAAAATTTGGGATTTTGTTATTTGTTTTTTTTTTGTTATGGAGATTTTTCAAATCAGAGAATTTCATACTATAATCAACATTTAATTTTTATTTAGCTTCTATAATGTATTTTCCTTAGCTCAGATTATTAAAGTATGCTGAATTTCTTCATTTCCCTTAAGATTGACCCTCCACCATGTCCCATTCTCATTTTTTTTTTTTTTTGAAATTGAGAGATTTATTTAAAAAGGAAATTCCAGGGAATGTACCCTGCTTCATCTTAGGAGCTGCATCCAACCCAATTGCCTATCTCATCAATATCTGCAAACCTGTGATCCCTAATGTCAAGAAATTATGATCTTGATGCACTGAATGTTCCCCAATCAAGAAACAGTTAAGTTGTATCTAGTATACTGTGTTAAGATGAGAAGGTACATTATATTTTATAATGGTCTTCAACCAGTATTAAAATAAGAAAAAAAAGGAGTTTTCTGGCTTTCCAGAAAAGTCTATTCCCTGAGCATCTCAACTAATTGAGGTTGTGTTATAAAGAGACTGCTCCTTCTAGACAATTAAGTCTAACATTACATAACTCATCAAGTAAAAACCAAACCAGTCAAAGGAAAAGATCTGCCATTTTCATCTTTAATGAAGATGCTTATATTTATAAATTACATCATTATAGTCTGGGCCCTCTGCCTTCCATTTGGGCTGTCATGGGAGACAGTGATCAGGACACATGAGAAGGAAGTGAGAGAAGTCAGATATTTATTTCCTGCTACCCTTGAGGTCACCAGGACTGAATTTCTACAAAAGGAGGTTTTGATGAGCTCCTCTCATTGAAGCCAGTTCTACATGGATCTCCTTCCTGCTGATTTCTAGTAACATCTCTCCACTTGTCCTAGGAGTGATTACAGCTTGCTGCTACTAGCTCCTTGTTTCTGCACTATCCATTTTACTTCCGCTATGCCCTGTTTATACTCATACAATTAATCCTTTATCTATAAACCCTCTCTTGTAACTATGCTAAATTGAGAACGTCATCTTTTTTCTGTTAGTTTCTTGATTAACTTAAAAACAAAGTAACTGAACTCAAGGAAGATATACTTTGGCATCTATGTGCTTTTCCTAAGTAGTTTGAACCTAGCAGATATTACTGAGGTTGATACTCCAGAATATTATGGAATTGGGGATATAAATTTTGATTTTTTGCAGCACTTTATCCCAAATTTTAAAGTAATTATAAGGGATAGGTTATGCAGCAAATATTTGTGTAGTTGCAAAGCCAATATACTTTTGGTACTAAATAGCTTATATCCTCCCATATTTTTGCAGAGAGAACAATATGAAGCAAGAGATATTGAAATTATTATGAATTTTCTGACAATGTCAAGATTTTGGTCTTTTATTGAGTTTGGCTGGAGACCCTGAGCTCAGATTTTATCTGAACCTGTCTGAACTAACTTAATCAAAACTTATAGGTTTGGATCACAGAGATTGTGTGGAACAGTTTTTTTTTTCTTTCTTTTTAATGGATTCATTTTACCGTCCACGAGTTTTGCTTAGAATTGTGGGTTTGCTCCCAAATGATTTTCAGAGATTATTTCTAGAAGCTTAGAATCTTTAAGCATTTATCAATAGTACAAGAAAAAAGAAACATTCAGGGAGAAGAGATTTGACTCATGAAAACGTAATATTGATTCTATTTTACTATTGGTTTATGAAAATATGTCATATATGAATGTAAGTAGAAACTATATTATTAGATATTATTATTGGTATATGGTCAATGTTTATGCATTTCTCCACATGTCAAACATTTTATTTAAAAACCATTCCTTTTTACATCTCAGTCCTTTCTTTAGGAATTTCCCAGAACTAAATCTGGATAGATGTGCCCTCCTCTATGGAACAGGTTACTTTCTGATGCACCCACTGAGGCTTGTATCTCTTCATAGATCGTGATTTTTTTTATGAGCAACTCTGTTCTGAACTCCCTGCCCTCATTTTCTTCTCAGGTGCCAAGCTTTGGCTCCTGTGTTAGGGTCATTTGATTAATCAAAGGGCACATTGTAATGCTTCAAAGATGGGCATATACATCCAGGCCAATCACACGTTCCAAAGTTTTTCCACCATTATGGATTTGTGGGTGGTTTTCTTGTTTGTTTGTTTATTTTTTGTCATTTTTGACTTCAGGTAAATATCCCTAGTTTGACACCATAAAACTGAAGACTAGAAAACTATATTTTGAAACTATATTTTAAAAATAATACTTACATTTAAGACTCTGCTTTATCCATTGTTTTTAGTTGTGTTCAAGTTGTTCTCTGAATATCTGGTTCCCTATATTGCTGGAAATACAGCCTAAAGAAATATGCTTCCAAAATATATTAAACATTTTCTTAGGTTTATATTCTTTATATTAATACATTTATTAATATTATTCTTCAAAATAGTATAATGAAAAATATTTTCATGAATAAATTCTCAACTATATACTTAAATACACATAAATCACATAAATGTAATATATGCCATGAAATATGTATTTATATAAAATATGTTAACGTAAATAGTTAAAAGGAGCAAGTTAATTTAACCAATGAATCATTCCTCAAATTGGCTATTTGGCAAGTTGACCATCTGGAGCAACTGGTTTTCTATGAATTGACTGCTGTGGAATTGGCAGTGCAGAAAGTTGACTAGGTGAATTGGAATTCTAGTCATGTTGCTTTGTGGAATGGGCACATATCTAACCAATGCCCATGTTCAGAGATGAATCTTTTCATTTGCAGAGTACAGGTGAACAAGGACATTTTTCCTTGTTGTGAAGCTAACAAAAAGATCTGAGATTCTTAACTACTGCTTAAACAAACTTTTCACCAGTCTTTTTGGTTTTAGTTCAATTTTCTCTCCATCCTCCAAGGGGTATTTGTGGCCATTGATTATTCATCCTGCCTGGAGTTTGGAGTCATAAGCCTACTTATTTCTTGCTAACTCTGCCCTGCTGTAGACACTTAGATTTAATCTTACTGAGGCAGGTCAACTATCACTGCTCCATCTCTATTTTATCTTTTGAAATTTGTTGACATCCCCGCTCCACTGTTCTCTTCTACCATTTCTTTGCTAATGTTGCTTATTCCTTGTTAAGAATTTCTTCCCTCCTGTTATCATGAAACTATGAGTGGGAGTAGAAGTAAGCGCTTATCTAATTCTCAAGATTTAACTGGATATCTTTCCCCATTACATAATTTTAGTACATATCATGATACATAATGCAGTGATTAACTTCTTTGTACTAACATATTTTGTGGATAATAAAAACTTTTAAAAGATGTTGACATTCTAAGTATTAACTTAAGCCTTTTGATTGATTTTAAAAATTTATTTTAAAAAGTGCTATATATGTTTTATGTTATACATACACTAAATTTCATAAATGTAACAAGTAATCCCTAGTATATTCAAGAACTCTTATAAATTTATATAATATGCTGCATATCTTAATATCTGAAATGCTTATTCATTTTCTAAGAATAAGGTCTTTCATTAGATTTTTCAGGGAAGCCATAACAGAAGCAAAAGCAAAAAGTTGATACATTAGATAGGTGGAATTAAGATTAACATTTCCAAGTTACTTCTGTTTTATCCACTAAGCCTGGGAACTATTCACGAGCAATTACTGTGCATAAGAAAATCTCAGTGTTTAAAACAACCTGTGTTCAAACTTTCATAGGTTTTGCTAGAATAAATGACTGTCAAGATGCTATGTCTTCAACTGCTACCTACTATAATCTGTTTTAGGATACATATTTGAGGAAATATAGGTTTTTAAAAACTAAAATATCAGATAAGCAGTAATAAAATTATTACACATATTAGAACACTTCTATTAGATTATCGTTTGTATTAAGAATTTAATTTTTATAGTTTGTCATTAAAATATTTTTCTTTTCTCATACAGATAGAAAAGTTTTATAGTATACCTCCAACCAAATCTGTTAATTATTCAAATAAACAGAAAAATGTTGAGATGAGACTGGTATTTCAAGACTTTTAGGTGATTTACTGGTTACAAGTATCTTCTTTTTATAAATTTCATTTTCCAACTTCAATGACTTAAGTATGTGTTGCAAATTTTTCAAAAGTTTCTCCTTATGCATAGTACATATATCTTCTTATTCATAAAGTTAAGATTTGTGATTTTATTCTTACCACCATGATAAACCAATACAGATTTAGTTATGTGTAAACAACATTCTGTTCAGAATTTATGATAAACCTTGAGAGTGAAATTAAAAACAGTGCTATATTTGAAAAGATTTGCCACAAATAAGATGATTTTAATTTTATTTTTCAAAATCTTCTACAGCAACATAGCAATATAGATAAAACTTTAATAACATCAAGCATCAGCAATTTAAATATGAATTAAAGTAAAACATTCAAGATTGGCAAATCCAAATTCATTTGTTGTCATTTTTAAATGCAATAATTTAGGAGGTATTATATAAGATTTTAATAAGATGATTTTCATAGATTCACATTTAATAAGATTGTCAGAAAGAAATAACATTTATATTGTAATAAAGGTAAATTGTTATGCTGTTTTCAGTTGGTTGTTCTATTATCCATTGCCGTTACATAATGATTATGTCTTTAAATCTATTATTCCACATTCTTCTCCTTCCTTTTATGAACTGTGAGAAACCAATACATTGTTTCATTTGATCTAATGAAATGTATTACTTCAATTAAAATAACACAGAAAAGTAGGGAAAGAAAAATCCCTAAATTTTCATGACTCTAAAATTCAGAGATAATTCCTGTAAACATTTAACATATTTTCAATTTTTTCTGTGTTTGTTTTATTTATTTAAATTTTTTGAAACTACTAGACAGAAAAATTTAGTTTCTATTTATTCTTAATTACATCATTGAGAATATATACATATATAATTGTTTGTTCTTTCTTGTGTTTTTTACTTAACATATATACATTTTCCTATAAAATTACTATCTACTTAAAATCTTTTTTTTAATGTAGATAGTATTATATCCTATCTGATGGATATATCATAAGCTGTTTTAATGAATTTTTTTTACATTTTTCACTATTAGTAAGGATATAGTAAATATCTTTAATATTTAATAATGTAATGTTCCTGACAGCTCACTCTCCTCACAGTTATCCCATGACGTGAGTACAGTTATTCCCATTGTTTAAAAGAAACTGAGGCTTGCCAGAATCCTACAGTTTTGTAAGTGATGGATCTAAGATTACAATTTGAAAATACAATTTTAACAAAGAATCTATTCTTACTGCTTGAGAATAAATTTTTTTCAAAGTTTTAGAATAGCTCCTTATGACAGATTCACAATCAAGTTACTAGAGATTAGTACTTCTACGTCTCTTACTTAGAAACTGCTAAAATACTTTCTCGGAATAGTTGTAATAATTTACATTTCTATGACCTGTTTGTAAGCATGGCTTGGTATTATCACTGTGGAGAGAATGCAAATTTCATAAAAAACATCATGAACATCTATTGTTTTGGCTAAGGATGCTTTCATTTTCTTATGACAATAGAGTTGTAATTCCTTTTAGACAACTGGATATTGTGTAGTTGCCTTCACTTAGGCATGACCAATAAGCCAGATTCTTTGTTTTCTCCCAGGCAAGATACATGATTCAAGCCAGGACAACTAGGGTCTTTTGCTCTGGATTTTGAATCTTGAACATGAAAAGAAAGCACTGACAAATGTAGGAGCAATTCAAATTGGGAGGGACACCCTGAAGTGATGGTCTTTATTTTCTGCTACCTCAATTGCACACAGCCTCTCTAAACCTGTCTTTCCTGAGACCTGATTCTTCATTTTTGTCTTTTATTCATTTTGTTAATCCTTGTTTGTAAAATAATTTTATTTTTTTCCTAAGTTGGCTGTAGTGAGTTTCTATAGTATATGTTAAATTGTAATTGAATTTTTTGTAAATAAATTAATTAAATTTCTATATTTCTTTATTTATTAAATAATCCTTTTTCAACAAAATTATTTGTTACTAGTGATTTTTGCTGTCATTTTCATAATATATTAAATCCTTATATTTAATATAAATGCTTTCTTTTGATTTCTTTGTATCTTCCTCTTCTAATAGGACACTGGTATATTTAGTAAGATTATATAATATATTTTAATGTGTTATAGTATTGGTCTCCCCAGACAATTCTACGTTAGATTAATTTATTAACTTTTCTTTCAATGGCCTTTATAACTATTTTAGACTTTTAATAAGAATTACATTTATCCCTTTTGTGCCCCTGGGGCAATGTGATCTAGACCTAGACCTACCAGATCTGGCCTGCAGGCCTGTTCCCCTGCCCCAGAGATCAATCCCTGACCCTGCCAGGGAGAAGAGAGTTGGTCTCAAGTCACCCATGGGGTGCCCATGCTGTATCAATGTTTCTCTGCTCAGGATTTGCCCTGCTCTGCTGGAGTCACCAGGCAAGCAGCACCTGGGAGGGCTGGCAGGAGTAGGGAGCTCACAGTCCCAGTACCTCCCGGTCCACTATGGGACCCCAAAATGAAAAATTCCATTCCCTGTAGATGCCTCTGGGCCGTGGCTAAATTGTCTCCCAGCAGCCACGGGTAGGGGAGGGGAAGGGAAGAATGAAGCAATACGGCATCTGCATATCAGCTTGGGTCTGCAGTGCAGGAGGTGCCCCGAGGGAGCTGGGAACCTGGTGCCCTGTCTGCAAGAGGTTCACCGCTCACTGGTGGCAACTGGCAACCGTAGCTGGGGCTGGTGTTAGCAGGTCTCTCCAGCAGCTCAGGAGCCCACCAGGAGTCTGAAATGCAAGGGAGGGGAAATTCATTTGCTCCACCTACCCTTGTTGCTGGTCTCCAAGCCTCTAGGGATTTAGACCCTGTTGATGCCTTTCTCCTTCCAGTTCTGCTTGGCAACTTCTTCCTGAGGAGTTGAGGTCCCCCCAAGTAGGACAAAGTCTCCCAGTGGGTAGAGAAGCAATAGGGCACCTGTCAACTGGCTTGCATCTGTGGGGTGGGAGGCACCCCGAGGGACCCGGGAACATGGTTCCCTGTCTGCAAGAGGCTCTCCACTCACTGGCAGCAGAAGTCTCTGGGCTGATGTTGGCAAGTCTCTCCAGCAGCTCGGGAGTCCACCAGCAGTCCAAGATGCAAGAGAGGGGAATTTTAACCACTCCACTATCCTTCTTGCTGGTCTCTAAGTATCTCAGGACTTAATCCCTTCCAGGGTCTTTCTCCTTCTAGTTTTTCTCTGCAACCTCTTCTTGTGGAGTGTACTGTAGGTTCAGACACCCATCCTTCTGACCCTCATCTGATCTATGTTTGTCTGCTTTTTTCTCTTTCAACTAAAATTTCTCCTTCTTGCTGAGATGTTCTGGCTGGAGGTGTTTCTCATCTGCCATTTTGCCTCTCCCATTTGCCTTTTCTCTGCAGTGAGACTGCTGGAAGAATTCTTTTTCCTCAGAAAAATCTCAATTTTTACTTTTAAGGCTTTCAACTGATTGGATGAAATACACCTATGTTACTGAGGTAATATCCTTTACTTAAAAATCAACCAATTGAAAGATGGCGGACGAGTAAAGCCACCAGCCAGAGTGTCTCCGCAAAAAAGACAGATTTTAGAAGAAAGCGGGAGAATTAAGCAAGCAGACAAGTATACATCGGACGAGGGTCAGAAGGAGGGATACCTGAGACCATGAGAG
>CAUYRT010095612.1:0-10827 GCA_963574885.1 Lepilemur ruficaudatus
TAGAATGGAATCCTTTATTACTATGTAATGCATCTCTTTATCACTAATAATTTTCCTTGCTTTGAAATTTGTTTTGTACAAAATTAATACAGCTAATCCAATTTTCTTTCAAAATAAATAAATAAATAAATAAATAAAAAAAGAAAAAAAAATATTGAAAACCTAATCAATGGGCACTGGAATATAATATGAGCAAATTATTTTCATTTTAACAAATATTTACTTAGCTCCTAAAAATGTGGCAGATGCCTTGGGAGATACCAGGAAGGAGCGTGCTCTTGCCCTCAGTGAGCTCCTGGACGTTGAGGATCTTTCAGAAATGAAAACAAACATTGGCTCACCCTGCTCTCGCCAGTCATGGGGCAGCTGGTGCCTGAGACACTGTATCCAGGTGGCTTCACACTTACGGTGCAGCAGGGCTCAGAGTTCTGTAGTCACTGCTATTTTGCCTGCATCTCTTAATCCAGAAACACATGGAGGAGGAAAAAAAAAAACTCATGCTTCCAGTTACCTGATTACCTAACTCAGAGATGTTTCCAGGATCTCATTCACAGTCTACTCATTGAGATTTTATGGAAAATAAGACCTTTGATTTAAAGAGCTTGGTTGTCTGTTCCTCAACCAACAACTGATTAGAAGCAGCAAGTTTTGACATTGGGATGGGAAGTGGAGAATCCTCGAAGGAGACCTCTGATTGAGATTAGAAGTAAACTATCAAAGAGACAATGAGACAGGAGCCTGAAAACCACAAGAAGTGCAAAGCAGACAGGAAACCAATGAAAGCCCAGCCTTAGGGGTGCTGTCAGCTCCTCTCAACTACCAACCCTCTAGGCACAAGCTGCTGCAGCTGCTCTCAGATTAGCTAATTGGTCCAAAGAGGACCGAAGTGTGGAGACACGGACATTTCCTGGAGGAGTCAGACAATTGGCTACGCTAATCCCAAAGAAATAAAATTTCATAGTGGGGTTATTTTGGGCACTGGGCACACCAGCCAGAAACTCTGTGTGTGTGTAGGGTAGATATGTACCTCAAACCACACTACTGAGATGATGTTTTGTGCAGTCCATGAGCTAGCCAACAGCCTGGCTCTGATGCTTCCTGGAGCACCGCTTTGAACCTCTCAGGGAGGCATAATTCCGTGGGGCTGAACTGCTGATCTAGGTTCTTCACACACATTCCCTTCAAGCCTCACAAAAGAGGCTCAAGCCCAAGTGGTACAGATGCAGACAAGTGGCTCCAAGGCTGAGGGGGCCTGGAGGGGCTGGGGTGGGCCGAGAGCTTGCAGTGCTCTGCAGCCTGCCGCCGCATATGAGAGCAAAGGCCTGGTGAGGCAGAACCTCTGACTCTCCAACAAGCTGGAAATTGGAGCGTTCTGTGAAATCTCCCAAGTTGAAAATATTTGCAACTAATTCTGTAGACCAAAGAAACTTGTCTGTGACTTTTTTTCACCCCCAAGGATTCCCTCCTCTTCCCACACTTGTCACATCATGTGTGATCTTCTTGGAGGGTATTATTATCCTGCAAACACCAAGGAAGAAATCAACTTATAAAGTGGCCTGGTGATTTGCCAAAGGTCCAGAGCTGGTGACCAGAGAAACTGAGGCTTAAAACTAGGTCTGAGTTCAAAAGACTCAGGGTTCTCTTACTGTGCTGTCATTCAGCATGTGTATGATGTTAAAATTTCTTAGGGGGTCTGGATTTTTGCCACTTGCAGCCCATTTTGGCCCAGCTGAACAAAGGACCGTTCCACTGCAAAGGAGCCTCTGAGCTGCTGTTTCCAGAAGGTGAGTGATTGTCACTCCTCAGGATGGCTTTCTCTGCTAACCCCAAGCTGTCCTCTCCCCCAGCAATGGCATCCAGAGGCTGTTCCGTGGAGCTGGGGAGGAGGTACAATCCCTAAATCATGGTGTCAGAGCTCCTACTTGCTCTTGCAAGCAGAAGTTTATCCATTTGGCCCTTTTATTAAAAAAAATAACTATTTCATAATATACAAGTTTCTGGAAACTAATACAGCAAACATTGTTTTCCTGTTCCCCAGCTTAAAAAATAAAACATCACTGGTTCAAGTGAAACCCTGTGTGCCCTTCTGACCAAATTTTTGCAGAGGTATTCATCAGCTGGAATTTGATAATTATTATTTTCATGTGTTTCCTCATCTTTTGGAAGACCAAAGTCTTTTTACGTTTTTAGGTTGCACACATGCACTGCACGCCTATGCAATCACGTTTGTGCAGTAGCACACATGCACACAGAACGGGTGATTAATGTTTCGCTTTCAGCTTCTAAAGTGAGCCTGTGGCGTCAGTGGGGCTGATGGCACTATCCTCATTTTATGGAGGAAGAATATGGACTTCAAGAGAGGTTAGGAGATGGGCATTAGGTCACCCATAGGGTGGCAGAGCCAGCCTTGTACCCTTGTCCTCCTCCTCATACCCTAGGCATGTCCTCCTCCCCAGGTCTCAGGGCTGTGGCTCCAGTTTGCTGAAGTTATGGGCAAAGATGGATGAGTCCAAGTGGAAAAGCCTTTCCTCCTCAGACTGAAAATAATCAAGCTTCAGTTGGAATTTGTTTTTCCAATTTATTTAATGCACTCTTTTTTTCCTTTTAACTTCTCTCATTAATTGATAATGTTCCCTGCCCAATCTGTTTCTTTGATTGCTTCTCCCTTTAAAGCTTAGGGCTGGGAACTGGGTGTGTGGCATTTAAGTTATGACTTGTTTAGGAAATTGATATTGGCATTTTCCGCATGACTTGCCTTTCTTCGGTGAGTTACTTTGCTCTAATTCTCTGTTAGAAGCTCCAACTGTAAAGGAGAAACAGGCTAATTAAAAATTGGAAGCTGGTAAATTTCACCTTGAGCAGCTAGTATGTGCTTTTGGCAGGAATTGATGCAATTATTTATCAAATAAAATTGTCATCCAAAAGAACAGCTTTTTCTTTTTTAAGAGAAAGCAGCAAGATATTTATTGTTGAAACAAGCCTTTAATCCAAAGATGAAGCAATGACATGTGAAAAACAGGTAGATTTTTGTCAAAATGAAGAGTTACATATATTTTAACATCTAAATGCTACTAGATTTTTTAAACAAAAGACTAAATTGGGCTTCTAATTTATTGCTGAGCTAAAAAGCATTATACTAAGCCACCATAATGACTTGTCAAATTGAGCTGAATTGAAAAGCCGTCAAAACACCATCACCCTTAACCAGTCTTTAAGGTAAAACAGCCAATTGCAGAGCTGTTCACATATATTATATTGATAGAGTCCTAAAGAAAATGAGACAGTGTTTTTTCTTCTTTTCCCTAAGAAAATCACATTATTCACAAACTGCAGGGGACCGCGAGGGTCAAGTCCTTGAATCAGGGCTGTGTGTTGCACTGTGGATTTTCTAGCTCAAGAGCCACTTTGTCAGTGTGTGCCCTGCCTCGGGTGCCTATTTTCTGTGGAAAGACAAGCTCCAGCGGCATAAATCCTCTCTCGAAGTCAATGCAAACTTCTGAGGCGAATGACTCATTCAAAAGGCTTTGTTCCCCCGTAATCTTCAAGTTCCATTTCTCAATGTAAAGACTCCTTCTGCCCACAGCCCGTGTTTGCTAGGTTGGCAGCAGCCCCTGAATACCCCACCTGCTCCTGCTCATGGACAGAGCTGGGAACAGTGGCAGGGGCTGGGGCTCCCTGTCCCATCCTGCCGCCCCTCACCTCTCACCCCTGTCAGGAGAAAGCCAGGCCTGAGACAAAGTGTTGCCTGCAGGATTCTTCCGGGAGGCAGGATTTGGGGGACTGGGTGGAGTAAAACGGGGAAGGAGGGAAAACCAACGCAAAAGTGCACTTTGGAGTTGGTCACTGCTGTGGGCAATTAGGGCTCAGTTTCCCTAGGTCCCTAGGCTCTTCTGCGGAGCCATGTGGAACGGTGCTGTCCAGTAGAACTTTCTGTGGTGCTAGGAATGCTCTCTGTGCTGCCCGATATTGTATCTACTAGCCAGGTGTAACTAGTGGGTGCTTGAAATGTGGCTCCTTTATTTCATTCTAATTAACTTTCATTATTTAAATTGCCATATGTGCCTACAGACTACTGTGTTGGACAGCTCATGTGTAGACTGGGCTTTCAAGTTGTCTGCCCAAGGGGTAGAAGAAGGTATCATTTATCCACTGGCTCCAGCTCTGTTGCTTCAGGGAACGTTATGCCCTCACACTTCCGGTCGGCCTGTGTGGCTGCAGGTGGTTGCTGCAGGTGCCACCCCCCAGCCCCCGCCCCTGGCTGCATCAAGAAGCAGGTGCACAGCGGGTGTTCTGGGGTGCAGCTGAGGCAGGAGCTGGTGGGATACTCCTGTGCAAAGCTGGCAGTAACAGACGTTGCTGGAACAGTAGTTCTCAAGCATGAGCCAGCACCAGGGTGTCCTAGAAGGCTTGTGAAAGCACAGATTGCTGATGGCCACCCTTAGGGTTTCTGACGCAGTGGGTCTGGGATGGAGCCTGAATGTTTGAATTTCTAACAAGTTCTCTTGATATCAATGCTGCTGGTTAGGTGACCCCATTTCCAGAATTCCTGGGCTAAAGTAAAAACTAGGCCAGGGGATGTGAGTTGAAACTAGGGTAATCAACCACTCTGGTTTCCCTGGGACTGCAGGGGTTCCCAGGACATAGAATTTCAGTGTCAAAACAAGAACCGACCCAGACAAACAGGGACAAGAGCATCACCCCCTTTGGAGGGCAAGAGGCATCCAATACCATGACATGGGCCTTTGCATTTTGCAAAATGGCAAGATTAGGTCTAGTCCAGCTGCCCTCCAGGGCTTTTATGAATATCAGGGGTTGTCGTAATGCCTGGAAAACTTTAGTGTCGGACTTTACAATGAGTTGCTCCACCAAGAGCAGAATGTGAGGTGGCCTTCAAGCAACAGAGGCTTGACCTTATCCCCAGCCTCTGAGTAGCCATTGCCCAGAACTGCCATCTGGAGAAGAAAGCAGCCTCTGTCCAGGTCCTGATTCTCATAGAGGCCATGCTGGCAGCCTATAGAATGGACCATGGGTCGGAGCTGCACACTGGGCCTTTTATTCATACCTGACTGTGATTTTCTCTCGTTGACAGGTGTGGTGTTTTCAATAAGAGCTAGGGAAACTCTCTGGACTATTTCTCCTCCACAAATCAATTAAATGTTTATTGAATGTCCCCTTTGTTCAGCCCTGTGTTGGTGTGTTTGGTAGGGAAGGGGTAGATAGGAGGTGCGTAGAGCTTGCTCCCCACACCAGTGATATCCCTGAGAAACTGGGGAGAAAGAATAGTTGGACAATGCCCATCCACATCTCTCATCTGTCAGACAGACAGATGTATGGATGTTCTCTCTCCTCCCTCTGCTCTGTGTCTACCCACGGGCATGATGTACACCCGTCTGCCACCCTGCTCAGCCAGGGACCATGTCCCTCATCTCTCCTTATTCCCGGCACTCAGCTCAGAGCCTGACAACATACTGATAGTCAGAGGCTGGAGAGATCCATGAAGGTGCAGGAGACAGGCTGGTCAGCAGAGGGAAAAGAGGTTGGCCCAATCCATGGAACAGATAATGAAGGGCCTTAACAGCCCAGCTAAGGAGTAGGCATCATGCCTCAAAGTAGAATATAACAGTAGCAAAGGTTTCTGAGAATTAGAAACAATCAGATCTTTCTAGCTTTCTGATGTTTGAGAATGTGGTATGATTTGTTAAGGGAAGCCTTACTAACAGAAAAAACCTCCAGGTGATGAAATGTTACTCAGCAATACAAAGCAGTAAACTAGCAATACGCACAATATGGATGAATCCTAAAATCATCACCCCAAATGAAAGAAGCCACACATCCCCAAGAAAGGTGTGCCTCCTATATGATTCCATTTATATGAAATTCTAGAAAATGCAAACTCTGCTCTGAAGACAGAAAGCAGAGGAGTGCTTGCCTGGGATGGAGTGTAGGGAGAGGAGGGCTGTAAGGGAGCGTGAGGAAACTTGGGGGAAAGAAACGTGCCTGTTATCTTGATTGTGGTGATGATGTCACAGTATATACACCTGTCAGAATTGGTCAAAAATGTGCACTTTAAGTGTGGGCAATTTTTTGTACTTCAATTATATCTCACTAAAGTTGTAAAAAAATTTTAAAAGGTTGTCCAGTTAATATAAAGGGATACTATAACAATAGTGAAAGTTAAGAAAACAGTTTATTTTCCTAAGGAAAAGGGAATACTTTATGTATATCAATTTGTGTAATCCTCTCAAACAGCCCAGCAATGTAGGTAGGAAATTCCCATTTTTCAAACTGAACTAAGGCTCAGAGATGTTCAGTGACTTACTCAGGGTCACACAGCTTCTGAGTGATGGGCAGGGCCAGAATTCTAACACAAGACTATCCGATTCCCAAATCATTGTGCCATTTATTTTACCTGGGTCTCTCAAATTCTATTCTTTGTCTGAAAGCCTGTCCCAGTGCTCAGGAAGAGAGAGGGATAAGCTGATAGCCAATGAGCACTTCAAAACCTCGAGGACTAAGTTGCTCATCTTTCAAAATGAATTTGGGTTGGGGGGATTCTACCATGTGATTATCAGGGTGATTTTAGTTCAAATCTTTAACTCAACCAACTGACCTCAAATCATTTCCTTCTTGTTAGATGACATATAACTTTCGTTTGAAAAGCAGCTTCAGCAGAACAGGAAACAGTGGTTGGGACGTGAGTGTTGGCAACTCATGTTCCAGATGCAACTTACTGTCATCTTTGTTCCCTCATTAATACGTAGCACATAATCAAAAACAAAAGCAAACAATTAGGAAAGTAAGAAAGGAGGGTGGGAAGAAAAGTGGATAGAAAAAAGAAGAGCGGGAGGGAGGAATGCAGGAAGGGCCAGAGTGAACAGGTCTCCCGGCTGGGGCACATGCTGGGAGGAGTGCGCCGCCCACTCTCCTCCTGGCCCCATGGCGGTGAGAAGTGAGGATCACACAACACCCTGGGATCCTCTCAGAAATCCCGCTGCTGGGAGAGGGTTCTGCTGCAGTCACTATACATCATTTTCTGAATGTTTTAGGAAGATTTTCCAGTAGTGCTGACAGAAAAAAAAGTGCAACTGATTGGACACTTTGATTTCCTTGGTATTTTAGCAGAATTCAGACTCCTAAGTCCAAGACATAATTTCTGAGGTTTGTGTACTGACTTGAGGAAATGCTGATCGATTGTTTTGATTTTCTTTCTTCTCACCATGCCCCAGTTAGTATCCCTTGCTTCCCACCAACACCACTGACTAATTATCTCTTATGATGCTATCACCGCCCCCATGGAAGGTCCCATTAACACCTTCCGAGGGATTTATATGAAAGTAACTGTGAACCAGGCTTGGACACTAATGAACTAATCTATGAGTGGAGAAAATCCAGCCGATTCAGAGCAGCCTGTAGCATTCTCCACAGCTCTCGAATGAGCTGGGTTCTTTCTGTCCATCTTTCACGTTCCCCTCCCAGTCCCCTCTCCTGGGCAGCCTTCCCAGACCCCCTTCTCCCTGAGCCCCTGTGCCCTGTCCCTCCTTGCCTGGGTCAGCTGCTGCTGCTCCTTTGCTGCACTGACCACACTGTGCTGAAATCCCCTGGGATCTTCACTGGCTGCTCCGTGAGGAAGGGACCATGTTATTTCCCTAGGGGTCCACAGGACCTAACACAAAGAATTAGCCCCAGTATAGACAACGTGACTGCTTACTGTGTACCAGGCATGGCTCCAAGAGCTTTACCTGTATCCAATCTCTTAATCCTCAGAATTCTGTGAGACAAGCTGTGTTATGATCCCTACATAGATGAGGCCCAGAGCAGTTCAGTTACTTGTCCAAGGTCACACAGCTAGAAAGTGGAGGTGCTGGGATTCGAACCCAGACAGCCTCGTTCAGAGCCCAACTTCATAGTTTTTTGACATCCACTGAATTGTATTTTTAGAAATTGGTGTCTTTCTTTTAGGTACCTGGTTAATCTCTCTTCTCAACTAGTCAAAAGCTGAAGCTAAAGGAACAAGAACAGGGTCATAGCCTCATTCCATACCACAGTCCTCTCTGTGGTGCGAGGCCAGCTGGGGCCCTTTCTGTGGCTCCTTGTGGCCTTCAGATTGGAGGCCAAGCACTGTAATGGGCTTTTACACGCTTTACAAACTTTTAAAAGACAATGGCTGACACAGTCACGGGGCCACTTTAATGTCTGTTAAATGAATGAAGGAATGAATACATGCGTGCACTAAAAAATACATCTGTACGAGGACACAGAGTTTAGCAATTGCTGCCTTTCTAAAATCCCATTTCTGCCAACTTGATCATCGACTGAAATACAATCCTGTCAATAGTCTTATGGATGCATTTCTTAAATATCATACAAGGTTTTAAAACCTAAAACATAAGGTTTTATCAAGATTCTCATATGTGTTAAATGATGACAAATTTTCCTATTGAGTCAGGCAAAATTGTGTTTTCAGATAAGAAACAGGGCTTGCGTGGCATGTAAAATAGTCTCAGAAGTCTCTTTGACCAGCCTACTAGATGCTGAACAGCCATTTTTAAGGTTTTTAAAACCAGACTTTATGTAAAAGGTAGAGAAATAAGGATCAAAAGTCCCTTTAGTGCTCTAACTTTGCTAATAGACATCAGGAAAGATCTTCATTATCTTTTTGCATTTTTAAGATGATGGATTCTGGAATTGTCTCTGAACACCCATTTTGATGCAGCATTTGAGCCTGGTTTGGAATGTGATTGAGTTCATCTTGCAGCCAGTCATTTAGTGAACAGCTCCTGTGAGTCAGGCACGGCACTGGGCCCTGGGGTGGGGCATGGAGGCTGATAATACAGGAAGCTGCAAAGGTGACTAAGAGGACAGAGCCCTACCTTCAGGGAGATTCCCATCCGCTGGGGGCATTGACACAGTTGGAAGAGCCTGCAGAGTGCGGCCAAGTGTTGGAAAGGGATTCATTGGTGTGGACTGCGGAAGACCAGTTCCTGCTTCTTGGATAGGGTGACTTCTGGAGTGGGATTGAGGGACAAAAGGAGAGATTTCTGTAAATGAAAAGGTGGAGGAAGTGGGTTAAGAAGGAGCATCCCCATGTCTTCTGAGAAGTTGACAGTCTGTGGGGGAAACACAAACACACTCAATCATACTGCAGCCAACGGATGACTGGCAGGGAAGAGTTTTTCCCTGGCTGAGACCCCGCTGTGTCTCAGCTCACCCTTTGCTTTGAGTGCAGAATGGACGACTGGGTGTGTGAGCATGAGTATCCTGAGTCACACCACCTCCTCTGTCCTCAGCCACCATTGGCCTCTGCTCCTCCGTCTGATGACCCCAGCCTGTACTCCAACATGAAGATAAGAGCCATCAGAAGACAACCCCTCACCTCCCATCCTCTAGTGGAAACAATGTCGTGAGCTTCTTGGGCCAGTGCTTCACCTGACTACAGTGACACCTTCGTTTCCATCAGCAAACAGGGCCAGCTCCCTACCTGCTGTTAAACAGCAACACAAAATAAATCCCTCCCTTCCTTTCAGCTACACCCAAAGGTGTCCACCACCCCTCTCAGCAAAGCATCACTCATCTCTCGGTACCCCAGTTTTATCTTTAAGTGGGGCTACTATTAATAAATGTCCCACAGGGTTGTTAAAAAGCTGACACAGATCTGTCAATCCATGTAAAGTGCTTAGAAAGGCCCTGGCCCATGATGAGCTTGCACTGTGTGTTGGTGGTCACTGATCTCCAACAGCAGCCTGGACTCAGGGCGCCACCTCCTCACTTCATTACTCTCACTCCCCTCCAGTCTGTCCTCCCTTCCTAGCATGTATCTGAAATTGCTCTTGTCAATGTCACCAGTAAATGACATGATGCTAAATCAGATAAGTCCTTCCCCAGCTACTCCCTGCTAGACCTCTCCCATCACTCAACAATGCCAACAGCCCCCTCCACTTTAAAACATGCTGCTGTCTTGGATTCTGCAATTTCATTGTCTCTCTGGAACTTCCTCATCTGTTGCTTTTGCTGCCTCCTCTTTTACCAGACAGCCAAATATTGGAGAGTCTTATTCACTGTTTTTACTCTTTCCCTCAAAATTCTCCCCTGGCCCATGTATGTGCTGGTAACTCCCCGTGCCCCCCAGACCAGACCCCCATGAGCTTTGGCCTCGCACATTCCCCGGCCTGCTGGGCATCTCACTCCACCATCTCACCAGCTCCTGAATCCAACATCAAAAGCAGAACGTTGTCTCCTCCTCACTCCTCAAATGATTGTCCCTCAGTCTCAAAAGACGAGCTTCCAACCACTCTGACTCAGAACCAACCTCGATTGCCCCCTGCCTGTCTACACCACAGTGCAAGTCTTACCAGTCGCAACTTCAAAACACATCTCACGTCGGGGCGTCCTCTGCCTCCACAGCCACGGCGTCGCCTACCTGGCGGACCCCATCAGCTTCCTGCCTGATGTCCCTGCTCCCACCGTGCCCTGCCTCAGCGCATTCTCCGCTCAGAACTGGAAGGTCTTTTTTTTTTTTTTTTTTTTTGAGACAGAGTCTCACTCTCTTGCCCGGGCTAGAGTGAGTGCCATGGCGTCAGCCTAGCTCACAGCAACCTCAAAGTCCTGGGCTCAAGCAATCCTTCTGCCTCAGCCTCCCGAGTAGCTGGGACTACAGGCATGTGCCACCATGCCCGGCTAATTTTTTACATATATGTTTAGTTGGCCAATTAATTTCTTTCTATTTATAGTAGAGACGGGGTCTCGCTCTTGCTCAGGCTGGTTTCGAACTCCTGACCTTGAGCGATCCGCCCGCCTCGGCCTCCCAGAGTGCTAGGATTACAGGCGTGA
>CAUYRT010095614.1:0-19950 GCA_963574885.1 Lepilemur ruficaudatus
AAAAAATTAGCCGGGCATAGTGGCGCAT
Organism: Lepilemur ruficaudatus; assembly: GCA_963574885.1. Classification (NCBI taxonomy): domain Eukaryota; kingdom Metazoa; phylum Chordata; class Mammalia; order Primates; family Lepilemuridae; genus Lepilemur; species Lepilemur ruficaudatus. The sequence continues at coordinate 29 of CAUYRT010095614.1, forward strand.
GCCTGTAGTCCCAGCTACTCTGGAGGCTGAGGCAGGAGGATCGCCCGAGCCCAGGAGTTTGAGGTTGCTGTGAGCTAGGCTGACACCACGGCACTCACTCTAGCCCAGGCAACACAGTGAGATTCTGTCTCAAAAAAAAAAAAAAAAAAATTGTCCACACCCTCACTTGCCGATGCGGCTCTCTAACACCACTCCTAGTGCCTTCCATCCGCATAGCTCCTTTAAAACCAAAGTTTGTTCTTCACTCTACTTCTATCTTTTGATTCTCCCAACAACTCAGACAACTAGAAGGCTATTTACTCTTTGGAGGTGGGGCTGGAAATGAGGCTTTGGGAAATTTTTCTAAGAGATGTAAGTCTGGTCAGTGGTTGGGTAGGACCTGGCTCATCCCAGAGCCCTTCTTACCAGGACTCATAGCCCACGATGGTTTGTCTTATTAAAGCAAAAATGTATCCAAACACTTGTGAAAGATGGTAAGGCAGACTGTCTGCAAGGGGGGTGGGGGCCACGACCAAGGGGACCTTGCAGTGGGGCAGTGAGACCAGACTCAACTCCCACTCCAACAATAAGGGGGCTTTATAACCAAGGAGCGGGCTGGGGGCTAGTGGCTGGAAAATTATTAAGAAGGACCATCTCGGATGAAGGGTTTCTGGCTAAACTGACTTGATAGGATTTTTGTTGATGGCAAGCAGGAGTGCCAAGCTGTCATGATGGTGGTCACCAGATACCAAGGGTAGGGGATTTTCCTAAACTGACTTAGCAGGATTCTTGCTCAAACTAGATTCTACAAAGACAGAGAGGGGAGTTCAAAGTCAGGCCTAGTCAAGCAAAGGACTCAGAGGAGGCTGAGTAAAGTTTTGGTCTAAGGAGAGAACATTTGTCAGTCCCCATAACAGGTTGGCACAGGCGGGCACGGGGTACGGGCGCCTCCAGGATGTGGGGATTGGCTGAGAGCTCTGAAGTGTCCTATAACAATAGTAAGGACAATGAAAGATCCGGAGTTGCCCAGCAGTAATTATGGTTTGCCAGAAAGCACAGCGATAGGTACCAATCCATCTGCAAATGCAGGACTTTTTTCAGTGATGTTGTATTAGGGGGAGGGGAGATTGTTCTGCCATCCAACCCCTAAAGGGCTGTATTAAGAGTGGGTTTTCTTTTGCAAAGTGGCAAACATCTGAAGGTATTCTTGCCACCTCTTTAGACACTCCTTCCTGTGGCAAATGGCAAACCCAATGGAAGTCGTTTGGAAGACAATGGCAGGAAAATGGTTTCTCTCCTCAACTGCACCGTCGGGGTAATGTGTTTTCCTCATTGCTGTACAGGAAACCATAAGAGCATTTTGCCCACTCCAAGCATCTGAAATTGGAATTACGAGATTGTATGGAGGAGGCCAGGAAAAATAATTTCTTGGGATGGTTTGATGCTTACTGAGGTCTTTTACTAGTGCCCTGCAATACTAATTACCCCGCCTTCCTCCGTTTCCACCTCAGCTGCTGAATAAAAGCATTTGTGTGATGATCCGCAGGCTGTGAAGGCCAGTGTCGATAAACAAGCCATTGAAATTCAACCCCAACTGCATCTCAATACTGTACTGGACTTGTAGGATCCCCACAGGTCAATCCGGTCTACATGTAAGCCAGGCAAGTGTTGGGTATGGAAACAGGAGCTGGAACTACCAGGGCATGCTGGGGGAAAGAAATCTGTTGAGCATCCACTTGAGACTAGAGAATACAATAATTTCTTTGTGCTCCCTTTTAAAAAAAGAGAGATCAATGTATAGGAACTCCTGGTTCCACTACTTATTAGCTGTGTGACTTTTAGCAAGTTACTTAATCTCCCTGTGCCTCAGTTTCCTTATTGGTTAAACGGGGATAACATCAGTATCGACCTCATAGAGTTTTTTGATGCTTAAATAAGTTCATATTTGTAAGGCAATTAGAACAGTGCTGATACACAGTGAATACTATATGTGTTTTTGATAAATGCACTTGGAGAAAAGAGTCAGATTTAACAGAATCAACAAAGTGATCTGAAGGGCGGTGTTGCCTGACCACGCCCTGTGGATCTGACCACTCTCCTTCCTGCAGTGAACCTGAGTGAGGCCCTCTGAGCTCAGGGTCCAGCAGCCCTTCTAAGACAAACCACACAGGGGGGCGCTGGGCTGCACAGGAATGCGCGGCCACTTGCTTTCGCTGACCTGCTAACATCACTCTCAGAAACCAAGTCAGTGGCATTCAGAACCCTTTACTACTTTCTAAAAAAGAACTTTGAAAACTCTCCTAATTTGCCTACACTTTAGTTTACCCTTTCTATTTACGATTAAATGATTGCAGAAGATTTCCAATGTACTATAAAAATTGATACTTGAAAATAAAACAGCTGCATCGCTGCCTTAAACAAATCCCACGAAATCACCCGTTTTAAAAATACACAAACAAGCTTTTCTTTCACAGTCAGAAATCCTACATTGTTCCCGCATCTCCTTGAACTGCTATTTCTGTTTTTCTTCCCCCTCAGAATACAATCTTATTTTTTTTATGCATTAAATTCTTTTGTCAATCATTCTAACACATATATAACATTTTTTCCTCTGACCACCAGGCTTTAAATGAAAAAAATACATATACATTCTTCTGGATTTAAGTATCACAAGTTATTAGCAGCACACAATTGAACAAAACAACTTTTTGTATGCAATATATTAAAAGTAATTTTTAATGCATCCCAGTGAGATGGTGGAGATGTCTACTTCCATCTAGTTGGTATATTCACAAATGCCTATTACCTACCACCAGAAAGAGATGGAGTTTAGAAACATCTATCTTGTTTTTCATTTTCATAGATGTGAACACTGAGAACGTTCTTTCACATAAGGAAATAAATGGAAAGGAAAACAGTTTTCTTAAACCTCTGACAATCAATCCTTTGAACTCCTTCTGAACTGTATGCTGTAAACACAAGATAATTCTTAAGGATCTATTATTTTGATTAGGTCATCCTCCAATTTTGTTGAAAGCAAGTAATTGGAAACTATCCAACTTGAGAAAGGACTTACTCTTCAGTCATTAACGTCTCGTTCTGTGAAGTGTACTAAAACTACTATTTTACCTGTTATGCTTTCACTTCGGTGCACTTTGTTAAATCTGGCTCAGAAAAAGTTGAGAAAATCAAGTTTTATTTCTGCACATCTTTGTAGCAGAACTACATTAATGCTTTTATCTTGTGTGCTTTAAATAAAATTTTGTCAAAATTTTGTCAAAATGAGCTGCATATTTGGCTCATTCAACTGATGAGAAATGTTCCATCATATAACCTAATTTTCAAATCAGTCAGGCAAATTAGACATATTTCTTGTCATTAATATTGTGCCTTTATTTTTCAATTTAAGTAAGTGTCTTAATATTCATTTTGGAGAATATTATAGGAACCACTGAGGAATAAATTATGGAATACATCATATAAAATAAATTACTAAAAAGCAGTCAAATTTACACTGAGGTAGATTTGATATAATTAATTTTATAAGTATTAAACAAGATAACAATGCTGTTTCTATTACACGATTTGCAATAAAATGGCATACTACGTCACTAAAATTATGTTATTTACGAAGCCAGAGATGTGATGGAAGGCATACTATCCTATCCTTAAACTGTGTGAATGTGTGCATACAGCCCTAATGTGTAGCCTGGGAAAAATAAGAATTATGTTTTAAAATTAGAAATAATTTCATTAGCCCTCATACTCAAACTTTTCTGTTTAATGAAGTTATTTAATAGAAAAACAAAATTCTTTTGTAATCTGCTAATACTAATCCAGCCAGCACATATCAAATAATTAAGTATACATTAAAAAGGTAGAAAATACATGATTTGATAAAATCAGTTCTAACTACCTCATGGAATAGTACACACAAAATCTGAAAGACATAACCTAAAATTTCTATCTGCAGGTTTTAGTCAATGTATCATGGAAATCTTAATAGTCCCAGAAAATATTCCAGTTACATTTACTGCAGAGTCGGCATCAGTAGTTAGCCTGTAGGGCTCAGCTGTTGTCAGGTGCTTTCCTTGATAGCTAATGACAAGTCCTAAAATCAGACTTTCCTTAAACACACAAATTGCCCTAACACACACACACACACATACACACACACCCCAGATATTGCAATAATCAAATGCAACCACAGGAGAAAATGGATTCTACGATACCTGTCCATCAAATAAATAATGGCCCATATTTCCTCACTATGTGCCAGGCACTGTTCAGATAGCTGAATACAGTAGCTGGAAAGAATTGCTTGCTCTCAAGCATATGGAAATAAGCTACTTTTGGCATTTGCTGCCTGCATTGCTGTGCTCTCATGGAAATCTCCTTCAAGAGCAGAAGATCATTTGGCAGCAATGCTGGCTTAGAAGATGAGGCTGGCAGCACCCCGCTCCTCCGTTCTACAGTTTATCTTAATTTGGAACACCCCTCCACAGACCAAAATACCTGACCTCTAAGGCAAGACCTGGTCCCCATGAGAAATAAAGAAGTAGAAAGATGGGTTCTAGACAGATTTATGGGACTTCAATTAATAATTACATGAGATTCCCCAAAATGATAACTGAAAGTGGGCCTGAATTTGGTACCCAGGAGACTTTCACACCATGGAGCAATATGCCATAATCTGATTAGAAATGGGTGAAGTAATCTACCTTCTTTTTACATAGAGAGGGAGAGGAAAAGGAGTTATCAGAGAGCAAAATCTGCATGAACATGCAAGCCTCTCTTTGATGGTTCAGGAAGAAGTCTTTTAAAATTTTCCTCACCCAGGTACTTCGTGGACAATCTTCAGTGGGTTTGAACACCGTTAGCCCACGTGTAATTTCCTTAAATGCAGGAGACCCTGTTTTGCTGTTTTGAGCCCTCTGCTTGCAAGCAAAATACTTACTAGCCATGGCTACAGTAGGCCATCAACTAATGTCCGCTGCACTGAAAAATGACTGACCAGTTAGGCTTGCTTGGGGTTTTGCAGATCAATTTTTTGAGAAGTTGCATGCATGCAGAGAAATGCACAGAGTGATCATCTCAAGTGCACCACTCAGTGATGCTTTGTATACGTACACGCTCTTCTACCACCCAAATCTCCTGAGAGAACATTTCCAGCTCCACAGAGGATTTCCTAGTGCCCCCTTTCAATCTATGACCCACCCCACCACAAGCACCCATCTCTGTTGGGGTCCCTGAGGCCACCTCAGATTCACTGATTCACTAGGAAGACTCATGGGTCAGAACACAGTCGTACTCACGGCTGTAACTTATTGCAGTGAAAGGAAACGAAACAAAATCAGCAAAGGGAAAAAAGCATGAAACAAATTCCAGAGGAAATCAGGAACCAGCAACCAAGGGTCCTCTCCCAATAAATAGAGTCACACAAGACTCATTTAATTCTCCCAGCAATGAGTGGTGACTACAGGTATAAAATGTTACCTATCAGGGGCCGGGCACAGTGGCACCTGTAGTCTCAGCTACTCATGAGGCTGAGGCGAGAGGATCACTGAAGCCCAGGAGTTCAAGACCAGCCTGGGCAACATACTGATACCCGCCCACGCCCCAGAAAATGTTGTCTATTAGGGAAGCTCACTAGAAACTAAACGTGGAAAGTTTTAGTTGGAAGCTGATCACAAAGGCACATACCAAAATTCAAGGCAGGTATTCAGCATGAACCACATTGTCTAGGCACAGTGAACCACGCATATTGGTTACCTGTTCACTGGGAATACTATAAGAACAAGTTCCCAGATGCCAGCAAAGGGCCAACCTTGCAATCAGGCCTTTCTGAGGACACCAGTCTCAGGCCTGCTACATAAACTCTTTTCTGCACCCCACTGTTCTGAGCATACGTTCGTTAGACCCATTTGTTAACTTTATAAATAGAACCATATGGTACTGCTCTTTTGAATCTTCTTTATTTCATGTAACATATATTGTAATAGATAGTCATCCAACCACTTGTCTTAAACACACAAATCCCCCCAACACAGTTATTGCCATTAATCATCAAATGCAACCACAGAAAGGATTATGCAATACTCATCCATGAGAAATAATGGCCAATGTCTAATGAGCACTTACTATGTGCAAATCCAACGTGTCTGGCCCCAGGTTCAGGTCTAACCATCGCACACATTGCTTGGCTGGCACGTAAGTCCATTTCTCATGACTTCCATTCCATAATAAGCATGACCACTGCAATAGGCAGAATAATAGCCCTCCACATATATCTACTTCCTAGTCCCCCAAACCTGTGAATATGTCACAAAGGGATTTTGCAGGTGTGATTAAGTTAAGGATCTTGAGATAGGAAGGATATTCTAGATTATCCAGGTTGGCACAATGTAATCACCACGGTCCTTATAAGTGAAAGCAGGGGACCGGGAGAGGAGAACCAGAGTCCCAGAAGAAGATGTGATGTGAGGTCAGGGTGAGGCGATCGCTGGCTTTGCAGTTGGAAGGAGGGACCACGGGCCACGGAGTGCAGGTAGCCTCTAGAAGCCAGAAAAGGCCAAGTAACAGATTCTCTTCTAGAGCATTCAGAAAGGGTCACAGCCCTGCCAACATGTTGATTTTATCTCCGTAAGACCCATGCTCACTTCTGACTTCCCAAATTGTAAAATAATATTGTGTTGATTTAAGCCAGTAAGTTTATGATAAACCATTATAGTAACAACAGGAAACGAACACCACAGCACTAATAAGAAGCATCAATCAGGAGGGATGAGTGTTCACAAACCATTTTATACGAGCTGATCACAGCAACAGGCTGCCCAAATGAAGCCTGGAAATAAGGGCCTAAGAAGCAACGAATGGGGTCTTGCTTCCATGTCGAAAATGAAGGTGCCTCTTGTCTCAGTTTTAGAATAAGTAAAGGTTATGCCCAGACACTCTTTCTCATTTTTACTTTCACACAGTTGACTCTGGTGGTTCTCTTTATGAAATTTCCCCTTTCTTCTTTGTTTCAGTGTCAGTTTTTTTTACTTGAAGACTTTTTAAAACTTTCCCTTCCTGAACATTTTCCACTGGGTTTGAGCCCTGACTCTGCCATTTAACTTGCGCCGGAACGTTGGCATCGTTATAATTGCTAGTATAATAAATCATGTGACTATTAGCCCGTGTTGGACATAAGCACCTTCTCTGCTCTTGCAGAATTGCCAGGGCTGCTGTCAGACTGTCTTCCTACAGCTCAGGCTCCACCCCGCAGCCAGAGGGAGCTTTGTACTCCAGAAATCTGACAGTGTCCCTCCTGTTCTTAAATTCCTTCCCCAACTCCCTGTGACGCTCAGAATGGAGGGCAGATGCTAAGCTTGACATCCAGAACCCCTGTGATCTGGCCCCTGACTACCTTCCCAGTCTCACCTGTCACCTCTCTCCTCCACCCTCCACGTTCCGGTCCTACCAAGCTGCTCATTTCTCCAAAACATGGCAGATTCTCTCAAGCCTCTCTCCCCGGGCATGCTGCTTCTTTTACCTAAGGCAATGTTCGCTCCCTTTTTTATCAGACCCATCCTGCCCACCGCTTCCTTAGCTCATTGATACAAACAATTGTAAAGACACAAGTAATATCACTGAAAAGACACAAGTAATATCACTTGATGAACATACATGCATTTGTCCAGAATGTTCATCCTGTTTACCTTTGAACCATGGTTTCTATCTCTCATTTCTTGGCCAGATAGTGGCCTATCACCCTCTGTTCTCTGGCTTTTTGATCTTGGCCTTTCCCACTGGACAGCTGACACTGTGATACTCACTCCCAAGAATCTGGTATCATTTGTAGCCCCAAGTAAGAGACACTCCCGGAGCCTTTGGTTTCAGTTCATAACCACCCACCTTCTGACACACTTTTATCCCAGATGAGACAACACTAAGGAGGACTGATATAATAACAACAGCTAAAACCTATTGAGCACTTACAGCATGCTGGCCTTCTGCTAAGCACTACAATCATTTCTTTGATTAAAAAAAAAATTACCCATAAAGCAGGTACTATTGTGTCCCCATTGACAGACGAGGAAACCAGGCTCATTAAGATGAAATAACTCACTCAACACCACATAGCATATTAGTGCTGGAGCCACCAGATCACATGACTTTAGAGAACTTGGCCAAGCAATCACCCCCAGGACACTTTTCTTGGGCCTGTGGGCCCCCACCCACTGCCACCACACTTTCAAGTACTTCTCCTGTGAGCTTCCAAAGTTATCTCTGCATTTCCTTCACTGGGGTGTAGTTATGCAGACCTGTGTGTCTCCCATAGAGACCACGGGCTCTTCAGAGGAAGGAGCCAGGCTCACATCTTGGCACACACACTAAAAACACAACAGAAAACGTCCTCCTGAGTGAGTTACTGTGACCAGTGGTCCCAAGACGTATCTGTTGCCCTGGCTTGGCACACCCTCCAAACCACATTTATTATGTGTGTGCACCTACCAGGGAGCGAGGAACGAAACTTAAGTCTCCTGCTGACCCTCTCAGCTCAGGTTCCTGGTACAATTATGAGTTTTCTTTCTGAACTGATTTTTAACCACCACACTAGGTTTATATTGTAAGTCAGCTCAAATCTCTTGGGAGGTAAAAGCAAGTTTTATTTATAAATGAATGCATGTTTATGTGGGAGTTTAATAAAATCCTAGAAGAGTTTTAAAGCTAAAAAGATCCATGGGGATCAGCTGCTTCACTTCTCCCTTCTCACAGACAGAGAATTAAGGTCTATACCGAATTTTGAAAACTAGTCCCTGAATATGTTTTGTGTTTTGCCCATATGACTTTTTTTGGAGGGTCAGTATTTTAAAATTGGGTGCAGACACATACACACACACATACATACACACACACACACATATACACACAGAGAGAGAGAGAGAGAAGAGAGAAAGAAAGAGATCTGTTTGTCCTGGTTCTGAAATACTGAAATATTTAGCAATCTCTAGATATACACCCAAGGGGAATGAAAACATCCATCTACACAAAACTTGTACACGTTGTTCATGAATGGTCATAGCAGCATTATTCATAACAGCCTAAAAGTAGAAACAGATCAAATGTCCATCAGCTGATGAATGGATAAGTGAAATATTCCATACCCGTACAATGGAATACTATTTTTTTTTTTTTTTGACACAGAGTCTCACTCTCTTGCCCAGGCTAGAGTGCCATGGCGTTAGCCTAGCTCACAGCAACCTCAAACTCCTGGGCTCAAGCAATCCTTCTGCCTCAGCCTCCCGAGTAGCTGGGACTACAAGCATGCGCCACCATGCCCGGCTAATTTTTCTATATATTTTTAGTTGACCAATTGATTTCTTTCTATTTTTAGTAGAGACAGCATCTCACTCTTGCTCAGGCTGGTTTCAAACCCCTGACATTGAGCGATCCTCCCGCCTCAGCCTCCCAGAGTGCTAGGACTACAGGTGTGAGCCACCATGCCCAGCCACAATGGAATGCTATTAAGGAAGAAACAGGAATGAAGTGCTATACATGCTACAACACGGATGGACCTCGAAAGGATTATATTAGCTGAAAGAAGTTAAAGGCCCCATGTTGTATGATTCTATTCATATGAAATCTCCAGAACATGCAAGGAGATTATTCTGAATTTACAAAATGCTTTAAATACTTTATCTTGCTTAAGCATAATAACAAACCTATGAATTATTTATTGTTTATCCACATTTTACAGATACATTTGGAAGTTGGGCTACCTATCCGAGGCAGTGGAATTTGAGCTCAGATTTTATTTTATTTTACTTCTTTCTTTTTTCTTTTTTTTTTTTTTACTTCTTTGTAGAGGTACAGTCCTGCTATGTTGCCCAGACTGGTCTCGAACTCCTGGGCTCAAGCCCACATGGGCCTCCCAAAGTGCTGGGATTACAGGCCTGAGCCACTGCGCCTGGCTGGGCTCAGATTTTCTGACTTCAAATGTCATGCTTTTTTTTCAGTATGCAATATTTTAGAAATGCATAAAAGTATAAAATCACATAACAAACATGCACGTACCCACCACCGAGATGAAACAGCTGTCGGCATTTTGCCGAATTCGTCTTGGAGCTCCCATGCCCTTCCTCCTGCATTCTAATCATTATAGCATTCTTCTTTATCCCATGCCAAGGTCTGCCTGAGCTGTCCTCCCGCCTCCTCAGCTAACAGCACAGGTTCTACTGGCTGCCTGTCCTCTAACTGGTTTCTCTCCAACAGAAGAATAGACGAGACAAGGAGAGTACTGAGTAGGTGGTGGTTCCATCACCCGTTCCCTGAGACAGAGGGCCCTGGGAGAGGAGCTGGTTTGGGTGGGAAGTTTGATTAGGTGCCCTTCTAGAGCCTATATTTCTCCTCTCCTATTATTTATCACAGTAGGCTGCAAATTGCTTATTTACCTGGCCATACCTAGATTGAAAGTGGTGTGAAGGCAGGGATCATATCCACCTTGCGCTCTGTTGTATCCCCGTGCCTGGCATATGGATGGTGTTCTAAAACCAAATTGAGTGAATGAATGAATGAATGAATATTCATTTGCCATCCCTCAAGATACTTCTTAGAGTCTTCCTATGATGTGATTTCCAAAAAAGGTTTAGAAATTCATTTTGCTTTGTCACTAATAACGCATATACTATAAAGCTCCCCTCTCCTAATGAGTTCTCTTTCCAAATAGTCAATGCTTTTCTGATTTTGTGACTCAGACTTGTTGACTGATTTTTGCCTGCAGGGTCTGTCCTCCTGGTTTTAATTGTGGTCCCAAAGTTGTGGCGTAATTAAGATGTTGGAGATGGAAAAAAGATGGTGTAACTTTTACTTAACTGGGTGACATAACTGAGTAGGTATTTCTTAATTCCCTCTCTAGTACTCAAGATTGGGGAGCTTTAGCTCTGTCACAGTAATTGTCAGAAACATGTCATGGACCTCCTTTACAGGTGCCTCAATCTCCCTCCCCAAAATGGTATCAGCAAGACTCCAAAGACCAGAGGGGCTTTACCCTCATTTTCCATTTTTACTCCACAGCTTCATTGAGAGAACCCTCACCCTTCCCCCACCTTTACATTTCCACCCCCAAAAGATATGACCCATAATTCACAATTCTTAGAAACAAAAGGTACACTGAGGCAAATCTCAACACAACAGGTAGGCTGTTCTGTGATACCCTGGAGTACAAAAAGCCTACATTTCTTTAATGTTCTAAACCAAATTAAATCTACTTCATGCCCTACACTCAAAAGGGTTAAGAGTTGCCAAATCCCAGAAGTTGCTCATGGATTTTTCTTTCCCCATGAGTCACACAAGAAACTCAGGGCTTACACAGATCAGAAGTTTGGGAGAGGGCCCTGGTCCTCCACCCATCATTTCGGTGGTACCCATGAGCTGCCAGCTGCAAAATCCAATGCTAATTTTTCAGTCTTCGTCTTATTCAAACCATCAGCAGCATTGGACACGGTTGATTTCTCCCTCTTTCCCCTCCAAAACCTTTCTTTCTTTTCCATTCTCTGGCTGCTCTTTCTCAGTGACTTTGTTGGTTCCTCCCCATCTTCCCCAACTTTAAAATTGGGGCAGCCCAGGCCTCCATCTTTAGCCCTCTTCTCTGTCTTCACTCACTGTCTAGATGAGCTTATCTGGTCCACGGCTCTAAATACCCTCAATCTACACTGGTCATTTCCAAAGTAGTCTCCAGTTCCAACTTCTCCTTCCAACTCTAGCCCCCGTAGTTGACTGTCCTCTTGACATCTCTGCTTAGATGTGCAACAGATGTCTCGAATCCAACGTACCCGAAACCTGATCTCCCCTCTCCCCCCACACTCAGCTCCGTTCTCACCCTTTCCTACCCCAGAAAATGACAACACCATTGCACTGCTTGCTCAGGCTAAAAACCTTGGAGCTATTCTTGACTACCCACCCCCTCTTCTTTTAAATCGTACATTCAATCCACAGCAATCTGGCTGTCCCCTGCTTAGAAATATTTCTCACCTCCTCCAGTGCTGCCACCCTAGTCCAAGTCACTGGCATATTTTTGCCATAAAGGTTCTGTCTGCTTCGCTTCTGTTCTTATCACCTACACCTAGTCTTCACACAGTAGCCAGAGGAGTCCCTTTAAACAAAAGTTAGACTGTATCACTTCTGTGCTCAAAACTTTCCAATAGCTTCTCGTCAAAGTCAGAGTGAAACGCGAACACTTTACAATGATCTGCAAGCACTTACTTGACAGGGCCCCTCTGCCGGGAATGCTTGTTCCCAGATACCCATGTGGCTCGTTCCCTCACCTCCTTTATGTCTTTACTGACACGCAGCCTTCTCGATGGGGCCTTCCCTGCCCACCCCATATGCACCCGGGCCTCCATACCCCTATCTCTCTGTCCCCTCGCCAGCTTTATTCTTCTTCATGGCCTTTAGCATAACTTGTCACGAATTTATTTATCTCTGTGTTGTCTGTCTTCCTCCTCTGAAAGGTGAGCTCAGTGAGAGAAGGCACCTTTGTCTGTTTGGTTCACTGATCTGTCCTCCACTCCTAAGCAGGACCTTGCTTGGACTAAAGCCTCCATCTGTTGACCGAATGAATGAGTGGCCACCACCGCTGCTGCTCCCTGCGCAACCCACGTGAAGGTGGCAGCTGCCAGCAGCCACGCCCTCTCTGACCTCTGCCAAGGTTCCCACACTCTGCCCTCAGAGCTTCCCACACAGCCATCCTCAGTCAACACTGTGTCCTTTAGGAGTTCAACATTGCCGTAGGGCATAGGTCACTGCCATTTACAGCGTCTGCCCTCTCCACACCTCCTACCTGTGTTGAAGACTTTAATTTCACCTCCGCCTTTTAAATATGAGCGAAAACTGCTTACTTCTCCCCTGGCAGGAGGGTGAACCCCGAGAGGCAATATAGGATAATGCTCCATAAACTTTGGTGGCAAACTACCGGCGTCCAAATCCTGGGCACCCAACAGCTGTGTGGCTTGGGGCAGGTTTCTTAACCTCTCTGTGTCTTGGTTTCCTCATCTGCAAAACAGAGATGATACTAAGAATCTCATCCTTGCAGGTCTGTTGTGAGGATTAGGTAACCTATGTTGAGTGCTTAGAATCATGCTTAGTACAGTATGTGTTTGCCATTATTTTGGTAAGATGTTGGTCTCTTCCATAAGGGAGGTGAGCTGTGGAGTAAGAAATGATATTTACCCCAAGGATTCTATACCAGAAGAAGGAAGAAAAGAAAGAAGGAAAGAAGGAGGGAAGTGGGGAAGGAGGGAGGGAAGGAGTGAAGGAAGGAAGGGCAGGGAAATAAAAAAGAGGAAGGAGCATAGGAAAGAGCAAAGCCAATGTTGCACAAGAGAGAAGCACACAAATACACAACATAATTTCTCGGTAAACCGCCTGTTGCGCAGGTAGAGTGAAATGTCACATAAAGCGAAGTCATGGCTTTACAACTCTCCGAGCTTGCCCTTTGGTTGGGGATAACTGTGTGTTGCCACGAGGAATAAATTCCCTTCTGCACCAGATATTGGCTACGTGCTGAAGTTGTGCCTGAGCTGTGAACACAAAACAAGACAGACGTTAACAACCAAGTGCAATGTCAAGCTCAAAGTCCATGCTTAACGCGTGTGTCTGTTATTCTTGATATAAAATCACTTTGGCCTGGGGCACAGATAAGGAGGAGAGCAGCCTAAAATCAGTAATATTAATTGAATTATTTCTTAAATCCATGCCCATTTTAACTTGCAAAATTATCTACACACAATCCCACTTCTTCCAGCAGCCTTCTCTGCCTGAAGTCGGCTCCACCCAGGAGGGCAGTGGAGAGGGGTGAACAGGGATGGGCCCCCTCCCAGGGCACCCTGGAGATGAGGGCTCCATGCCACACAGCTCCCCGGGGAGTCCCTGTTTCCTGCCAGCAGCTCACTGGGCCCTCCCCCCAGCATGGACATGGCATCTGGGGTGCAGGCCCAGCAGAAGTCTCAAGGGGAGCATTCTTGGGGTGCCCAGAACGGCTTCTGGTCACAAGGGTTTGTAAGAGCTGGGTCTGTGGGCAGGTGGGAGTTGGCCATGGGCGTGTCTGGCCAGGGCAGGAGAGGGGCTGTGCCCCAAGCAGGCCCATGGCTGTGTGTCCTCAGGGCACCTGCTGGCCTCAGCCCAACAGGGAAAGAAGCTCTGCTTGATTTTCTTCTAAGGTGCACCCAGCAGTGCCTCTCCATCACAAGCAGTGCTGACCCTGCAGGTTGTGGGGTTTATACACCCACCATACCCTCAAAAATGCTTTCATCCCGACAAAGTGAGGGGTGACATGCAGCAGGGAAGGGGCCACTGAGGTTGGCCTTTCAGCAATTGCTCTATCGCTTCCCTTTTCCTCCACTTGACCTGAAAACCTCAGGCAGACCCATTAGACCAGGATTTATAGCACCTGACAGTCAGGAAGCCCAGGTTCTGATCCTGAAGCTACCTCTCTCTCGCTGCGTGGCCTCAGCCGTATTGTTTAACCTCACTGGGCCTGCTTTCTATCTTTTTTAAAGGAATGAATTGGGCCAAGTGATCTCTGAGAACTCCTCCCAGCCCTAAGAATCAGTGAATTTTCTTTCTTATACTTGATTGAAATAGAATACACGGTTCTTGCACTCAAGGAACGCTGATTCTAGCAAAGAAAACTGTCCTCACACCCGTGAAAGAGGTGATAACCTTAGAAGACCTGACATAAGGAAAAGTCCCTGAGTGCTCTGCTCAGTAAAGACTGTCAGAGTTGAGGAAATGATGTGCAGAGGAAGGGGCCCTCTGGTCCTTGGGGACAGATCCTTGCAGCCCAAGCATGTGTGCAGTTACCCAGTGTGCTTATGAACGTGGCGGCTCTTCTAGCCATCCCCTGGCCACGGGACTGCTGGTGGGGACCCCAGGAGATGTGGCCTTGCAAAGAGGTAGCATATTGGGGTGAGAGGACCCAGGTGAGACTCACTTTTGTGCTCGAGTTAGAAGTGACGTGGCTCTGCAGTGGGACACTGTTCCTAGCTATGAGATGCCCGCCCTCAGTTTTCTCAGTACTGCTCTCATAAAATGGTTGTTAGGGTTCCACAAAATACAGCATGCAAAGTGCTTGGCACAAAGCATCGTAGACAGTAAGTGCTCAATAAACGTTAGCAGTAGCCTTGTTTTATTTCTGTTAGTGTGTGCCCTGGCATGTCTTTTCTGAGTTGAACTAAATATAGTCCCACCCCCTGCACTCATTTCATTCGAGACACCGGTCTGAAATCTGTGAGAATCTGGCAAGCGCGGAGTTGGCCACCTTTCCAAAGCTACGTGCCAAGGTCCCGGCCTCGGCGCCAGGGCCACGTGGCTGGAAGGAGCGGCCTCTAGGAGCAGAGTTAAGACTGAGGGGTGGCGGAGGGGCTGAGGGAAGTCCCAGGGCTCTCATCGGCCCCCCGGAGCACAGGGAGAGGGCCCGCCAACAGGTCCTACGGATGCGGCATGCGGTGACAGCTCTTGGCTCAGTCTTTCTCAAGCAGTGGCAGGTGCGCACTCAGCGTTAGCAACGAGGGGACGTGGGGGCCGCTCCGGCCCTGTGCTGTCGTCTTTCACTGCCAGCTGTCGGTGCAGAGCATAGGACGTTGCCTCACCCTCCGCACAGTGTGGGGGAGCCCAGCGCAGACCACCTAGGGCAAACGAGGCTGAATTAGCAGCTGTAATTCTGGAGTCAGACTCCAAGGGTGACGATGTGGGATTCCTTTACAGCTTTGCTTATTGCTCTCTCCCCCACCCCGCTGCACGGTCCTGCGTCACTCCAGTCATTAAACTTACAAATGGAAGCTGCGCACGCGTGGTGGTGGGCACTTGTAATCCCAGCTTCTTGGGAGGCTGAGGGGGAGGATTCCACGGTCCCAAGAGTGTGAGACCAGCGTGGGCAACAGAGTAAAGCCCTGTCTCGAAGACGAAACAAAACACACCAAAACTCACAAACGAAAATGAAGACCAAAGTTACAAAAAACAACCCAACTCAGTCTGCTGAGTTGAGAAAAGTGGATATGATATAGGCATATTTTCTTTACATTAAATTACAGTCTTATACCCAGAATAAATGGACAATAGAGTAGTCTAAAATCAAACGCTAAAAGCTTTACTGCCCCTCCTTAAACACCCCAATTGTCACCACCACCTCCCCCCTGCCCCTCAAAATGAAACGATTTGGAGTATTCTAACGTAGACGGTTCCATGGTGGCTGCAATATGATTATTTTCTTTCAAAGCAATGGTTTTCATTTACCAAGATTGATTCATTTTTGTTTAGTTTAGTGTTTTTTCGCCTGAGTGGGACGAGTCTCAGTGAAGAACTTAGCAGCGAGAGGGAATGTGACCATCCTTGTGGAATTAGGAGTAGCTCCAAGCCCTCTTCTTCCCATACGTCCAGATTTCTTCTTCTACTCCTCCCAGAAGCTCACCGTGGAGGGCTGCTTTCCAAGAGTTTATGTGTAACTTCCTTTGCTGTAGAGGCCAGGCTCTAGGTTAACTTCTGGAAGTATCTTTGGAAAGTAATTCTCAGGCAAAACTCCAAGAAAAAGAGACACATGGTGAGGAACTGACATAATTTTTTAGCACCACAACCAGCATATTTCTGCAGGCAACAGCAGCCAAAAGAGAGTGCCAAGACCAATATTGATCTAGTCCTTCATCCAATCAACAAATGCCATTGTTTATAAGATATAATTTTTCTTGGTTAAAGTTCAAAGTTAAACTCCAAGGATTTTCAAAACTATAAAAATGAGAGGCTTTCATACCCTCAAAAAAAAAAAAAAAATTCCTGGCCAGTTTTCTTCCTTCATGGGTTTTCACAGTCACTATAAGAAACATAGCCAAGAAAACATTTTTTGGCCTTTTTTTTCTAAAGTCTACTAAACATTTATGTAAAAATCTTCTAAGTCTTTGCGCCTCTCCTGAAAATCATGAACATCAGAAGCGCAGGTGACTAAGGCTTGCTTTTCTGCTCCGGGGCCACCCGCCTGCAGACTTCCATAACTCAATTCCACTTTTTCCAAGTTTAGCTTCATGCAGCACTCTCCCTTCCCACCTCTCTCTTTAATATGGAAATGACAGAGTCTTTACGAAGCCCCTGGAGGGAGGCAAAGGGTTCTGTGGCTCACAGCTGATTCCAAAGTGGAAAACTAAGCAAATAAATGGTGAGCAGATGGTGCTTTGTACACTGGTTCCTTGTGGTTCTTCTAGATCCACTTCCGGGAGCTGGTGTCAGCGATGGGCAAGGCAGGTTTCGGATGTGGAGGTAGGGTGGGATAACAGTGAGATTTATGAGATCTCAAGTTGGGCAGCTCCTTGTTTTTTAAAAAGAAAAATTAGAGTTAAAAGAGGTCATTCTTCCTTCTCCATGTCTGCCTTCCCCCGAGAAGAGCTGGTTTAGTGGTTCACACACACATGGTGCCAAGTGTTAGCAGCCTGATGAGTCGGTTGGTTCATTTTAGAGGTCTACAGTATGCTGATTCATTGCTATGGAGATGTCTTTTCCAGCTTGGAGGAGACGTGAGCTAAGGATAAAGAGGAGCATCCATTCCTGACACAAACGTGTGCTGAGCACCTATCACAGAGCCAGGCTCTTGTCCAGGTACTCCTAGTCCATCTGTGAATAAAACAGACACGCAATCCCTGCCTTTGAAGAGCTTGTGTTCCCCGGGGAGTGGAAGGGTGGTTAGAAGCAATGATTGACTCTTTTAGAGGAGATGCTCTGAGTAAGTTTATACATTAGCTCAGAGAAGTCTGGCAAGCCAGGACTCTGCCCTCGGACACAGCAACGGCATTCTGAAAACCACAGCAAGACACCAAAGGCAGAGCCATCAGGAGGCCAGGAACCGAGGAGCTAATTTTGAGCAGAGCCATCTTGTGCCAGCACTGACAGCTCACACCTGTACCGAGCTTTCCCGTTTGCCAAGAGCTTTCCACATATACTATTTCCTACAGTTCTCACCATAGCCCTGCCAGATGGGAAACAACCATCATTCTAGTGCTGTAGATGAGGAAACCAGGGTTTTGAGACCAACCAAGAGCGACTTGCACAAGGTCATGCAACTCACATAGCAGAGCTGGGCTTCAAGCTTAGCAGAATATTAGCATTAGTAATAAATAGAATGTGAATGTTTACCACATGCTTGGTGCTATTCTAAGTGCTCTGTATGAAGTAATCCATTTCGGATTGGATTGAAATGGATTGAAACCCATATCAATCCTCAAAACAGCCTACTGAGATAGGCACAACTATTTTCCCATCTTACAGAGGGGGCATTTGAGGCACAAAGAGGTTGAGTCACTTGCCTAAGGTCACACTGCTAAAAAGTGGCAGAGCTCAGATTCAAACTAAGGTCATGCAAACCTAAGCAGCCTCCTGAAATAGCAGCTACAGCTCATGGCTCAAGTGCAGGACAGAAGGCTGGTCCGTCGATTGACTGGCCAGGAACACATGAATAGCCACACTGCCAGAGATGTCACCATCTATCACAAAGAACAATGGTCTCTCTCTGCCAATAATATATTTCAAGAGTGATAATAACGTTAAGTAAGAGGGAGACAAACTGAAAAGATTTTGAGAATTGTCTGAAGATTCCTTTGCCACAAGCCAAACATCCCATTACGGTGAAGCTGGTTTATCTGTTACTCCTTTGAACTAACAGGGGACCATGATTTGCACAATTTTCTTGCTTAAGTATAACTACCCTGTGATCTCTCTCTTCTCTGAACTCCCGCTGTATTCAGTCTTGACTAGACAATATTACATGTAATTAGACTTTGCTTTGTACTCTTACATAATTATTCCATGTATGCCCAGTCTGTCTTCCCAAACGTTTTATAAGATACTCAATGACTGGGATCTATATTACAAGCCTTCGTTGGCCCTTCAGCACTAACTTAGGGTGGCAGCGACAAGACAGTAGGTAATCAGTATTGGTGGACTGCTTAAATGGTCTTCTGTAAGATGAGTTCTCAGTTGCTTCTTCAGAAGCATTTGTGCTTGTTCCCTATTGGTTGGCTAGAGGTATTTATGTTTTCTTTGCTTTGTTGCAGCTAAAACTGTAAATATTCAGATACAAAGAAAGTGTGCTGGTAAATCTTTAACAACCAGCATTCCAGGAAAAAAAAAACATTAAAAAGCATTTATTATAGTATAAATAGTCTCACCATGGCCTATTTCAGGTTACCAGCATGATGTCAATCAGCTTGCAAAATGCCTGAAGGTTTAACAATTGATTCTATTAAGCTGGTGCAGTGGCTCCAACACTCCAGTTTCTTCCCCTAAAATATAATCTTTGCTGGATGTGATGACTTTCGGTTTTCTTCCTCAACAAAGATTTTCTTAGTAAAATGATTGTACCCAGGTACAATCTAAAATCTAAGACTTTTAGATTGTGTTATAATTTGAAATACAAACCTTAGCAATGTAGCAATTTCTTACCTAATCATTCCAGGGTCAAGTTATGGAAAATGTTTTATCTTTAAACTAATAAAGCTAAAAAATTAAAATCTACTCTCTTATTTTTTGTTTATTTTTCCTTATTTTTAAAAAAGTTTTGTAGAGATGGGGTCTCACTCTGTTGCCCAGGCTAGTCTTGAACTCCTGGGCTCAAGTGATCCTCTTCAGCCTCCCAAAGTGTGACCCATCATGCCGGGCCTAAAATTTACACTCTTTTTTTTTTTTTTTTTTTTTGAGACAGAGTCTCACTCTGTTGCCCGGGCTAGAGTGCCGTGGCATCAGCCTAGCTCACAGCAACCTCAAACTCCTGGGCTCAAGCAATCCTGCCTCAGCCTCCCGAGTAGCTGGGACTACAGGCATGTGCCACCATGCCCGGCTAATTTTTTACATATATTTTTAGTTGTCCAATTAATTTCTTTCTATTTATAGTAGAGACGGGGTCTCGCTCTTGCTCAGGCTGGTTT
>CAUYRT010095617.1:0-15558 GCA_963574885.1 Lepilemur ruficaudatus
TACTTTGACAGAGTAGATTTTTGAATGTAACAAGATAAGTCAACTTGAGTGGTAATATACTTTGGGAAATCAGTTCACTACAAATTGTGACTGTAAACATTGTACTGTAAATGCTTTGTAGTTTTCCCCCAATAAAAAAAAAAATATTTCCAATGGAAATAGAGAAGGGACCAGGAACTAGCTGATAGCTGGGAGGTATGCAGTATAGAGCATACTGATAAAGGCTTTTCTATAGAGTTCTTGAATGAATTATCTTTTTAAATTGCATATATTTTATTTTAGTGGTTAGCTTAAGCAGACAAATTCATAAACAGGAACAGAAGACATACAAATATGCACTGTGAATAAAAATAAAAATCCTAAAGGCAAAATGTGGACATTTTATTCAATTTGAGGTAAATTGGTGGCATTAAAAACCTTAATAGAACATTTGTATACATGCTGTCATTAAAATAATATTCCTATAATATTTCTGTAATTGTTTCTTTAATTTTAAAGAAAATTTATACAGTGTCCATTTATATATCTTTGGTAAGTTTCCTTAGTATTCCTGGTCTGTTAGCTTGATTGTAGCTTACCATAGCACATTTTTGAAACACATGTTGAGTATGAATTTTTTAAAAAGGTTTGAATTTTGCCTTTGGGTATGTGTGTGAAGGTTTATTGTATTCAGTAGTAACTAAGTTTGTGTTTTAGGGAGTAATTTGAACCACTGCATCCAAGATTATTTAACAGACGTTAAAATTTGAATTTAAGGAACACCAACGTGTCATTTTTGTATTTAATAAGTACAGTAAAGTTTATATATTTACTATATGCCTTTAGTCTGAAAATATATCTAAAAGTTTAAAATTACTAGCAAAGGTATAATGGTAAAAACTTTACATGTGTATACTGGTTTATAGTTTGTATAGTGCTTTCACATATACTGGCTCATTTAATCTGATCCTTAGAAGAGTCTGTTTTTATAATTTTGCTGTGAAATTTCTAAATTTTTATAAACTGATGGCTGATCACTTTATAACATGGTACTTCTAGGGTTCACTTAATCTCATTTAGAGTTTTTTTACTCAATGTTAAATCAACGTGATTCATAGTTAAAATGAAGCTTACAGTGCTTCATTAACAGGCTGCAAAACTTGTTCACATACTATCTGCATTTATTCTAACAGCAATTCTATGAGGCAGGTCATCTGATCTTCGTAAGAAAATGGAAATGTAGGCAAGTAAAATGAATTATCTAAGGCCACACAGTCTCGTATCAGCAGAGCCTATTTTTGAATCTAAGCCTACTGTTGTGCCTCGTCTGGTACATTATGTTTTCTGTGCTCTCCCTTGAAGTGGTAAGTCTTGACTGATGGACTTAAGCAAACAAGGTTAATTAGGTCGTGGATGGTTCTAGGTAGTCAGGGAATTGTGGAAAATCTAGTGGTGGGAAGTAGAGATAAACAAAGTAGGAGAGAAAAGCACTACACAGGAATTTCAGGAGTTTCATAGTATGCATTCCTTAGTAGGAAATACTGCTTTTTTATGATGATGTCTTCAGAAATATAATAACAAAACTCCCTTGGATGGAGACTCAATTCCATATACATTTACAGAAAGGTTTTGGAAATCAATAAAAGCTTACTATTTTGAATGGAAAAGTAAAGGGAATAATAATTCAAGAAAGTGTGTAGAGGTGACAGCAATTCATCAAGACATAATATTGACAGTCCTTATAAAACTGAGACCTGGGTACTAAAAAATATATAGTTGTCTCTTGTGTCCAAAATACTGTGCTAGGGTCTGTGGGTGCCTTCAGAGAGATTTAAATCTTATTGTAAAAATAATGTATACACACATAAAACAGATAACTCTTCATTCATTCATTGATTCATTCATTTATCAGAGATAGCTATTGGATGTCTACTCTGTGTGAGGCACTCTTCTAGGTGTTTGAGATACATCTGTTAAAAACAAACAGGCAAAGATCCCTGCCCTTGAAAAGGAGGTTATATTCTAGGGTATGGTATTGTGGATATGGGAAGACAATAAACAATATGCATGCTAAGGAAGGAAATTATGTTGTATGTTAGAAGGTGGTAAGTGCCATGGAAAAAAATAGAGCAAGCAGAGCAAGGTAAGTGTATGGTGGGATTGGAGTCAGTTGTAGTTTGTTTGTTTATTTATTTATTTCAGGATATTATGGGGGGGGACAAACATTTTGGTTACATGTTATAACTTTGCCACACCCACTCAATGATTTGAGGCGTGCCTTTTACCCCCTACAACGCTCACCACGTCCCTTAGTTGTAAGTTTACCCACCCCCGAACCTCCTAATCCCTGAAGAATATTACTACCACGTGAGCACCTTTGTATTGATCAGTTAGTGCCAATTTGAGGGCGAGCACATGTGGAGCCTATTCTTCCGTTCTCGTGATACCTCACTTTGGAGGATGGGCTCAAGCTCTATCCAGGAAAGCATAAGAGGTGCTAGATAACCGTTGTTCCTTATAATTGAGTAATATTCCATTGTATACATATACGAAATAATAGAATGGCACTGTAAGCCTCACTGACAATGTGAGATTTGTTCACAGACTTGGAAGGGAGGGAAGGTAGCCAAGCAGAATCTGGGGAAAGAATGTCTCAGGCTAAGGAAACAATTTGACCAAAAGCCCTAAAGCAGGAGCAAGCCTGGCATATTTGAGGAACATTAAGAAGGTGAGTATGGCTGCAGTTGAGTGAGGGAGGGGAGAGTGATAGAGAAAAGATCCTAATGGTAGTGTTGGGGTGGGTGACATAGGCCTTTTAGGCCATTTTGAAAACTTTCTCTTTTATTCTGAATGAAATGGGGAGTCATTGCAGTGCTTAAAACAAGGGTATAAGAGGATCTGACTTAGGGTTTTAAAGGAGCCCTCTGGCTGCTAGGTTGAGAATAGGCTTTAAGGGGGCAGCAGTAGAAGCAGTTAGGATGCTATTGCAGTCAACTGGGAGAGATGGTGGTGGCTTAGACCATAGTGGTAGAGTAGAGGTGGTAAGAATTGATCAGATTCTGGATAGGTTTTGAAGGTAGAACCAATTAGACTTAGACACTGGTGTGAGAGAAAGAAGAGTCACAGACAACTCCAGGATTTTGGCATGAGCAACAGGGAGGGTGAAGTTTACATCATTTGAGAAGGGAAAGCTGGAGGTGGAGCAGGGTGGGGGGAGGGTAATTCAATAGTTCGGTTTTGTACTCGTTAGTGTGTAGGTATCTTTTAGCTTTTTCAGCAGAGATTTAGAGTAGGCATTAGATATACCAGACTAATAATTGAAGGAGACGTCTGGACAGCAGATATATTTAGGAGAGAAATGGCTGTAAATAGAAAAGAGGAAAATTTCAAGGATTGAGTCTTGGGTCACATCAACATAAAGAGGGAGAGGAGGAGGAATCAGCAGAGTCTGAGAAGGAACATCCAGTGAGGTAGGAGATAAACCAAGAGAGACTGGTGTTCTGAAAGCCAAGCAAAGAAAATGTATCATTGAGGGAATGATCAGCTGTGTCAAATGCTGCTAATAAGTCAATAATATAAGGACTGAGAATTGGCCACTGGATGTGGCAATGGAAGTCATTGGTGATCTTGATGAGAGCTATGTTTTAGTTTTAGTGGAGGGCTGGTATGTGTTTAAGACAGGATAAGAATAGGAGGAAAGGAATTGGACTACAACTCTTTCCAGGGATTTGCTGCAAAGATAGCAAACAACTCAGGGTGGGAGAAAGTATCTCGGGAATGGTGGATGTGAAGGGAGTGGGTCAAGAGATTATTTTTTTATTAAGATGGTAGAAATAGTAGCATACCCTGTTAGGAATAATCCAGCAGAAATAAAATAAATTAATGTTGTAGGAAAGAGAGGAGTTTTGCTAAAGTGATATTCTTGAGTAGGAGAGAGTGGATAGGATCTAGCGCACAAGTGCATCCCCTTTAGATAGGAGCAAAATTAGTGCATCTACATTAACAGGTGGGAAAGCTGGGTATATGGATGGTGATTCTAGCTGGTACAGTATTGGGGCTCCATGGAAGTCGTCTTTTAATTGTTTCAATTTTCTCAGTGAAGTAGACAACAAGGTCATCTTTTGAGAGTGAGGATTGGAAAGGAGGTGTTGGTGTGAAATGGGTAAGTAAGAGAATAAATTATTTTTAAAAAGTTTACTATGATTGCCAGGCAACATTAAATACCCATTGAAGGCATTTGTGGTCATAAATTCAAAATGGTCAGTGTGGTTGTATGTTCTAATTTCACCATGTAGAGCTGCATTAGTCCTTGTGTAAAGCACACAAATAATTTAACAAGAATTGTAGTTTTGCTAAGCAGGATGAGTATTACAAAGCAAGAGGGACAAGAGAGTTGGGAGTTTATGCAAACAGTGATTATAATGAATGAGAATGCAAACTGTTTAAGTAGAAAGAGAATATCAAGGAGGTGAGAGACAGTGAAAGGATGGTATTTTCAATGAATTGAAAGTTCCAAAAAGAAGTCAAAGGATTGTTGGAGTACTAGAAGGAGTGAACTAGAAACAGATAGTGCTGGTCAGAGTAGTATGCACCAAATTAAGAAAATAGAAGAGTTGCAGTTATTTGTAATGACAAAGCTTACGGTGTGCCCATGGGCTAGAGTGGCTGAAGTTAGGAGAACAATATCTTTGGAGGAAAGAAGATCAAGAAACTGAAAGGCCAGAGTGTTTGTAGTAGCATCCAAGTGTACATTGTTTATTGAAATTGCTTAAGGATTAAGAGAGAAGTCCTAATATATTTAAAATTTTGTACTACATGTAGTAATGCTATCAGAGTTTGCTTTGTTATAAAAAGCTATTCTTAACTTCTAACGTTTAAAAATTAAAGTTGTTGGAATTAAGAACTATGGGCACTCAACGGAAGATACTATTTTAAAAGTAATCCATGTTTCACTATATTATGAAGGTTTGAATATTTACGCTAATAATTTCTGATTTCTCATGGGCATCCTGTGCTCCTGTTAAGCTGTCTTTGAAGAATATGGTGATAAGGAAAATTTTCTAAATGATTGAGATAATATTTGGTTTACTTCATCTAGTGTTAACATTATTTTACAACAGAAGATGTACTTCATTTTATTATAAACTGATTTCATACCAAGAACATTATTGGTCACATGATGTGTGTTTGTGATCTTATTAGTATGTCATATATTCATGAAGTGTAAATTAAGTTCCCACTTTCGTTTCATAACATCACTGTTTTATAAAGAGTACTACAAATGTGTTAGACACAGTGCATAACTAAGAAAAAGTGGCAGAAACCAAATCAATATATATATTTAACACCTGCTGTTCTCTGATTCATGCATTATTAACCTCACATGGAAGCTACTTAAACAGCACTTGCTGTAGTCACCACTTCTCACAGCTACTCTTTGACTATTCTTGGGATTTCTGTGACCTGAGAGGTCTGGTGATGAAAAAATAGTTATGCTTTAAATCAGGTTCTCATGAAATCACTGCAGAACAAAGCTAAGAAGTTGGTGATCTCAATCTTAATTCTTTGCTAATTACCTAGGAAATGAATTTTCTCTGGTGGGGCTTGTCCAGCCATTCACCTGGCATCTTAATAGAGTAGTTGGGAAGAAGGGTTTGGTCAGCGTTTGCAAACTCCCATTAGATTCTATCATTGATTCTGAGTGAGTTTTAATTTCTACAGCTGGGAGAATAGCAACGGAAGCCAGATGTAGTAACATCTGCTATTAAGACTCTTGTTTAGGGGGAAAAAAGGCAGTTCCATTGCCAAAATTTGATTTTAGCTCTGTTGGGTAGGTTTAAAAGAATCTTGCTTTCTGTCTTTATATAGCACTGAAACGAGACATATGTATGCACTAAACACTGGGTTGTCTCCATCAGGATAGGCTGTCCAAAGTGGTGTTGAAAGACTATTTTAGGCACTATGACCCTAATCTCTACTAGGGTAGAGTTAGAAAGCAAAGAAACAACTGATTACTCATCCTTTCTGATATTTCAAATCTGATGAGATTAGAACTTCGAATGAATATTATATTCAAGCATGAATCATTGGCAGGTTTGTTAAAACTGGATGGAAGTGCACTAATGTAATGTAAACTGCCTGAGGAAACTGAAAATTCTGAGACAGAGTCCTTTTGAGGAATAATTGCTCTACTCAAGATCCTGTTGAAAACGATCATCTTTAAAGATCTAGCTGAAGTCTTCTCTATGAGGACTTCTCCCACCACACACCTCTTACTTCTCTGAACTTTTATCTGCAAATTAGTCTGTCTCTCTTTTTTGTATAAATTGTTGTTTTAAGGTGTTTATGTTTTCTCTCACCCCAAACTAGCTTGTAAATTCCTCAATTTCAGGAACAGTTTGATGTGTCATTTTATCACTCACAGTGCCAAACATAGTACATGGGTGTGAGTACTCGGAAGGTTTTCAGTTTATTAATTAGACAGTGTAACTATGATTTATTATAACTAAATGTATTTACTTTTGAAAATGTTCATGTTTTAAGAAAATCTATTGCTATATTTTAGGAGTGTGTTATTCTGATTGTGATTGACAGCTCCACTTAAACAGTAGAAGCCTAGGGAATTACTGTTCTAACTCAGACATATTTGTCCTGATTCCAACACTTTCTAGATGTATGACCATCTAAGCCCCAATTTTTTCATCTAAAAATGGGAATAATACTAACTGCATAATTCATGAGGTTGTTAAGATTAAGATCATGTACATAAAGTGCTAAGCACATAATAAGAGCACAGTAAATGTTAGCTCTTATTACTGAAAATGGTGCTTACACTAATAAATGTGAATACACAAAAATACATATATTCATAACACAAGAAAAAAAGCAAATTTCCAAATAAAATGAACCAAGTTTCAGAAAATTTTCAACCAGGACTAAATTAACTGGTTGACTGAGTGACACTGTATGCACTTCATTTTCTAGGAAATTCTTGTATGTTGACTTTCTAGGCTGATATGGCAGCTGGTAGGCCATTTATTACTAGTTCTGTTTTGGTGGAAAATTCAGCCTTGTGTGTCATTTAGAGTTTGTGACACATGTACCCTCCCAAGGCTTAATGAGTTGTCTGCAGATGGGCTGTTATTTATTACAGTCATGTAGAATAAAATTGATTGTCTTCTAAAATTAATTTTTCATTTGCCTCCAGCCTTGCTTTAATAGAGGACACACAGTTTCCTGTTTGCAGAAATACTGTTTAATCACATTAATATCTCAGCCCCCCAGGCTGAAGAAGATAATTGTACAAACGAACAGCAAAATCTGTATCTTTAACTTCTTTTATGATTAAATTATGCAAATGACTTATCTCCTGCCCTTCCAAGCACTAATCATCTAATTAGGAATGATGTGTTAAAGGGATGGTTTCAAATCAGGAGAGGGATGAATGCAGGAAGCAGAAAATGGGAGCTGACAATGAAACCACTGAAGATACAGTAACGAGTCGTAGATGTATCTATGTATTTGGTACAAAAGAGATAGAAGGCTAGGATATACTAACCATAGGCCTGACATGTGTCATCTATTGGCAGGAAATATAATTCCTTATCTCTGATGATATATTTTTTGAGATTAACTTCAAATTTCAATTGTTAAATTTCTTATATTATTGAACACTCAAGGAAAGTAGAGATTATATTATCTCATCCAATGAAGGAGTTGGCTTGGTCTTTTAATCCACGCAGGATAATCTACAGCAAAGGAATGGGACTGTACGTTGATCATAAACATACGCTAATGTTTTCAAACTACTCCTTTAACAAAAGCAATCCTTTTTTTTTCCCCTGGAAAATTAATCAAAGTCAGGGCATGCAAACCCAGAACAAATATAGTACCCCTACTGAGGAACTCGGGATTCAATTTCAAGCAGCATTCCAAGTATGTATTTGTAAAATCTTACTTTGATTTTGTACTGCTTCATCCAGACATTGTGAAGAGTTTTTAACACAATAATCCTATTTAGTTATGAACGTTAATTCTTCCCTTTAATATAGATAGTTGCTTTACCAATAATAATTAATAACTATATAATAAAGAATATGATTAATTTTCCTTAGCAACCATGTCAAACTTTATATATGGATATGATTCTTAAAATAATGTAAAACAAAACAAATCATAATAAATCAAGCCATAGAAATAAGTTTACTGCGGATATTTTAGAGCCTCCTAAAATTCTTTTTTATGGATACATTTGTGGACATCAGTAATCATAATGTTTATGTCCTTTTAATATAGTCCTTTATTGATTTGAATTCTGTGCTTTAACAGTTTTATACAGTCAACTACAGGGTATTTTTTAAAATATATAATGTAGACCATTTCCCAAAGCATTTGAGAACCAAATCTCAAGAAATATATCTTAAATAGAACATAAACAAAAATTTGTGGATTGGACTAGATAAATTTTCTCCGGTTATTGAGAGCAGTGCTGCCATTCTGTTACTATATCTAGTTTAGCTTATTCTCCAGCGTGTGCTGGTTCCAGTCACCAAGAAGACTCACTGGATTCACTGATCACTGGCAGCCGCTATTATTTTTTAGAGCCACAATTCTCTATCAATAGAATCTCTTCAGGAGATCCTTACTATATTGATGCCAACTGGATACAGGCATTTATTTAAAATCTTTCCTTGTTAAGGGTAGGCATCAAACTACAGTCCACCTGCTTTTACTGGAAAAGGTGCTTAAACTACTTATTTGGACAATTGAAGCCAATGAGTCTAACTTATTAGACTTTCCAAGGTTGACTTTTTGAATTTTGTTCTGGAGATTTGCATATGCATTCCTGTGAAGGAAAGTCTTTTATAGATTTCTACAGTGAAAAGAACACTGCCTCCAGGATTGCACTGAATTCAGAAGGGCCAAGTTAGCTTGTAGAAGTGAAGGGTGAGTCCTTTAGAACTTTATTCCATTGCTAGTCCGGGAAGCTTTATCTCTATTTTCTCTTTGGAAACTAACATGATTATTATATTTCCCCAAACAAAAGTGGTACATTATCATATCATATGTTTCTTTTTTTAAAGAACTGACTATGCTCCTGTTAATACATTATTTTTCTCAGAGTTAATCCTTAAAGTCATTACTGTGGCTTTCCAATAAGTCTAAATAAGTTAAACATTCTTTTGGTTTTAAAGGAGTCAAAGAACAATGGCTTCAATATTTGGGAATAGTAGTAATCAATTTTATAATGCCTGGCTTCTAGTAAGTTTTCCACAATATGTCATTATTCTGGGGGGGGGCAAAAGACTTTAATAAACTTTATGAAAGAAGACACATAAATGTGTATGTCGTGCTAGAACAGTGATATTCAAACTCATTTTAATTATTATAGTAAAATATTTTTGTGATTTATTTTTTATACAAAAGATTTAGAAATATCTGAGTTAACTGATTGGGAGAGTCCCCATTATCTCTGATTCAGTCACATCATCAAGTGCTATACAAAGTACTTGAGTTCTTAAAGCATCTGTACAGAATCCTAGGGTTACAAGAAACAAATTTTAAAACACAGTGTGGAGCACTTAAGTGCTTTATAAGTATTATCAAGAAACTGGGAAACAATTTGCATCTAAATGTCAGCCTTTTTTCATTATTCAAAGGTTAGAGTAATGGATGCATAAAACAAGTGGATTATCTGTCAACTGGGGGATTAGGTCCTCTCTACGCAGGAGGCTTATCTTCTCTGAGTATTGAAAAAACAACTCAGAGAAGTTTATCATCTGTTGTTGCATTATAGCTAGAATTATCACATCACTTTCTTAAAATTCTGAATTACACCGCTGGGCTTTCAATATGCCTCAATAGGAAGTATGGAGGACGAACCTGTTCCTGTCTTATTTCTTTTCCTCTTCATTAGCTGGGAATGGTGAGTGATCTTTTGAAAAACCTAAGGTTGCCATGCATATGAGGAAACTTGATATATGTGAAACCTTAGTAAATGATCGAGTGGCAAAAATATATGCCTCTGGCGAACCCTACCTGTAGAAGCGACCTTCTCAGTTTCTTCAGAATATAGGGCAGCAAAGTCAATAGCTTTTCTCAGCTCTCCTCCCATTCCTGTTACTTTTGCTTTTCTACATTTATTTATTCTGTGTAGTGGTAGGGAATCTTAATGAGACAGGACAGAATGTAACCCCAGGCTGTAATTTCTAGGTAATTAGTTCAAGAGGCTGAGGCAGGGGAAGAACATGTCTTTTAGTTTGCTAAAGGGACTGATTCTTTACCCTATACATGCTTTACCTTCTGGCATGCTCAGTTCTCTAGAATCTTGTCCTTAGTTGATATTGGTTTGCTGGTAGTGATTGATTTCTGTCTTTTGCGTAGAGGCTTTTGAGGTTCACTAATTTTTCCAGTTCAAATAAACTACCCAGAGTGACATTTATTAAATATAGAGCATTATATAGCCTTCTTTTATGCATATTCCATGTATAGTGGTTACTAAATAAATGTTGAATAACTTTCTAATGTTATTTAGTTTAAAAAATAAACTGCATCCATTACCATGTCTATATCCCAACATAGACGTGGAAATTATACTGAAATGAAAATCTGTAGGTTAAGTTCCCAGGGGGAAAAAAAAAAAGACTGCCGTCTTTTCATAGGATTTGAAGTTATAATCAGAGTTCCCATTTATTGAGCATCATACATGAGCCAGACACTGGGCTTGGGATTTTTCCATTCATTACCCAATTTAATCTTCACAACAACCTCATGAATTAGCTATTGCTTGTCTCTTTTTACAGTTGAAAAAAACCAAAGTTCTGGGAAATTAGGTAAATTGCCCATAGTAACAATCAATGCAGAGCCAGACATTCTCTGGCACCAAAACTATGCTCTAAAAATCTGTAAATCAAGGCACCACTGGATCAGGAATGTAGAAAGGATATTTGAGATAAGAACACAAAGTTGAAATGATATATTTTGTATTGCTAAGAATATAGAACACGTCTTGAACATTGGTGTAAACTAGTGCATTTCAGAGAGGTGGTATTATTGGCAAATGCCAATTTTCTTCAGATTTACTTCCATCAAGCTCTGATTATAAAATTATAAAATGGGATAGTGATTGTCATCTTGTATGATGAATATTGACTTTGACAAGTCGCTTATTCTTTGAACTTATCAATATATATTCCAAAAATGAAGAATATGTTTCTGGGGGATATAGAATCTTTGAACCTGCCATTGTTTTGTTTCTCTTGTCCACTGCCCTTAAATGATAAAATGGTGTTTTGAAGACAGGTAGTAACAATCCTCTAAAACAATAATTCTGGTTGTTGAATGTTCATGTCAGAGGATGTTTAGCTATAAACCAGAAAAAGTCTTACATTTCTGCTGCACAAGATTTAATTATGCGATTTGCTGTGAATTCAATGACAATGAGAGACCAGGTTTCACATAATATTGCAAGAGAAGCATATTGGGAAAAGGAGTAAAGAGAATCCCTGCAAGTTGGGGTCTAGACCCCAGGCAAATATATAGAATATATAAATCAATTAAAATTTTCCTAATAATAGTGGTGATCTATATTGCAGGACATATGTGGACTTTCTTCTCCATACATATATTTCATGATACCTTTGACAAGTTAGTACTATCTCATTTTGCAGATGGAGAAGCCTAGTCTCAGAAGAATTAAGTGTCTTATCAAAGCCAAACTGGCAATGGTGTAAAAGAAATGGGAATGTATTTACTTGGAGTCCTCTAGTGACTAGATAATGTTTCCTAGAATATTATTTCATTGTCATAGGACTCAATTTACTTAGGGATTTTAAAATAGTTTATTAGTAATGGTTAATGAAGTATTGCGGTTATATAGGATGACGATAAAATTTAATGAGAGACATTTCATGAGCAGAGTGAGATGTTTGACTAGATATTGTAGAAAATGTGGTCAGAGATGTCAGCTGGACATTAATTATAATTCTGGAGATTATAATTAATGCCACCAGAGGAAATTTTCTCCTAAAATTTTGGCATGGCACAAACCACTATTAGAATATACAGAAAAAGGTTTATATATGATTCCTACTTCCAAATCTTATCATATAAGGGAGAAATGCAGGATATTTTAGTTGATATATAATTTCTATTCAATAATAACTAAGAAGATAGCTTGCTATCTGACTTCGTTTTTTAGAAATCACTTTATGTAACTTCTCTTCCAATTTGAGACTATGAAGGCACCAGAACATATCTAAGTCTGAGATTCCACTATGAAAAAGGAGTAAACTCTGAGATACAGAATGTCAAAGGGTAGTGATAGGGTTAGAAGAAAGATATGCTAAAGAAATGGGATAAAGGAAATAATAATGGAATGCTAGATTTGATTTATTGTCATATAGTTCTATAATGGTTTGCAGATAACTAATGGCCTTGCCTTCCAGAGACAACTAATAAGGAAATACTATGCCAATAGTGAAGGAGGTTATTTTATTGATTAGATAATCTGTTTAACCCCAAAGAAAGTGAATTTATAAAATTTCATATGATCAGGCATGTTCGAGGTATTTTTATCTGTACAATTGAT
The DNA here is from genome assembly GCA_963574885.1 of Lepilemur ruficaudatus. Lineage (NCBI taxonomy): Eukaryota > Metazoa > Chordata > Mammalia > Primates > Lepilemuridae > Lepilemur > Lepilemur ruficaudatus. The sequence continues at coordinate 12,569 of CAUYRT010095617.1, forward strand.
AAAATGAAAATGACACCACATAGCAATTCCAGACAGCCAGTCTCTGCTAAGGGCGTCACTGGCATGAGGCAGTAAGTCCCTTCTCTTTTCTCTGGTCCTCAGAATAATTGCTATAAATTAAGAACTAAAGAGAGGGAAGATAGTAATTGAAACTCAGATTGGATCAGTGATTGGGAAAAGTTGTGTTGCCCTCTACTCCTAACATTCAGTCTAGTCACAGGTAAGGAGCTATTCTTTGTCAGTGCTTGTGATGGAGTATTTATTTGTGACTATACCACTGATCTTATCAAATAAGGTATTTGAAGTTATTCTGTCTTTTTAATAAGATGTGCCTTGTGGTTGGCTGAATAATGGCTCCTCAAAGTTGTCCACATACTAACTAATCCCGGGAACCTGTGAATATTACCTTATATGACAAAAAGGATTTTGCCAGTATGATTAAGGTTAAGGACTTTAAGATGGGTAGATTATCCTGGATTGTCCAAGTGGACCCAGTGTAATCATAAGGGTTCTTATAAGACCCAAGTAGGAGGATCAGAGTCAGTAGTAGGAGATGCAATAATGGAAGCAAGAGATTGGAGCGATGCAAGAAGGAACCATGAGCCAAGGATTGTACGCAGCCTCTACAAACTGAAAAATGCAAGGGAACAGATTCTCCCCTCAAGGAACCACCCTAGCTGAGATCTTGAGTTTAGACTTGAGTTTACACTTTTGCTCTCCAGAATTGTAAAAGAATAAGTTTGCGCTGTTTTAAGCCACTAAGTTTGTGTTAATTTATTACAGCAGCAATAGGAAACTAATACATGTGTTAAGTTCTGTTGTCTCTCCAAGGTATTTAACATATGTCTGAACACATGGTAGGCAGTCAACATTTATTGGCTATTTTACCAGAAAATCTAGGAAAAGATTAACTAGAAGTGGCTCTGAGAATATTTATATAATCAGTGGACAGTTGTTGAAAAGAATTTGGAAAATCTTCAACATTTCTGTAAAATGCTTACATTTGTCTTGTGTAGATAAAGGATCAATGTAGCTAAATTCTATGCAAAGTACAATAGGTCTCCATAAAGATGCACACATATTTAGAAAGTGTGGGAAGTTAGTAGTCAGAAGATTTGCCATTGTATGGTATCCTTTAGCTCTAGCAAAAATGTCTAATGCAATAAACCATCCACGTTGCTGTTTGTATCACTGTAATTAGAATCTAATTATAATAGGAAGAAGGGTAGTTTGGGGTGTTTGGGAGTCTGGTTACATTCACCATCATCAACCATGTCAACAAACAAATGTCATTTATTTAATTGCTTATTAGGACTTCATCATATGATAGGTTTAAATAATGTACAAGAGCATATACAGATAGACATGTGTAAAATAATGATAGCCTGGATGGCTCTATAACAGTCTCAGAATGAGTTATATAAACTAGTGTATTAGTTTAGTCTGAAGGCTCTCAAGTAGGGTGCATTAGTCACTAAGTAAGTAACTAAACTAAAAGAATATAAATAAGATTTTTCTTAGGTTATGGTACCAAAAGTCTCAGTAAAAATATTATGTAAGTTATGGCTGATTAGAAATAAACAAGATATTAAAATAGAAAATATTCATATTGTGATGTCTTTCTGGCATTGAAACATCTTAAAAATGAAATTTATCATCTTCCCATTATCACAGGGTCACTCTTTCTCCTTTTTCCATCTTGTTAATAGTGTCACCTAATCCCTTAGGCTTTCAATTTTTGAAGTTTCAAAAAAATTCCACTTCTTTTGTCTTTTACATCCAAACTACCAAATCCTACTAATTCTTTCTTCTCAATGTCTCTGACATGATCTCTTTTCTTCACTGTCATGCAAATCTCTCTAATTTTGTTTTTTTAATGGTAATATAAACCCCTCTACAAACATCTCCTTTTTTTTCATCTTTTGCATATTTGACCAATTTTGTTACTCATTTGTCTCCATCATGGATGCTCTTCTGCAGACATTTTAATCTGCTTCAATTTCTCTGAATCCCACCAGCAGTGTGTAAGTGTTCCTATCTCTCCAAATCCACACCAACATTTATAGTTTTGGGACTTTTTGATAAAGACCATTCTCTCTGGGGATAACTGGTATCTCGTTGCTTTGATTTGCATTTCCTCGATGATTAGAGTTGTTGAGCATTTTTTCATATGTTTGTTGGCCATTCTGTCTTCTTTTGAAAAGTTTCTGTTCATGTCCTTTGCCCACTTTTTCATAGGGTTGTTTGATTTTTTTCTTGTTGATTTTCCTGAGTTCTAAATAGATTCTAGTTATCAGCCCTTTATCAGATGTGCAGCATGTGAATATTTTCTCCCATTCTGTAGGTTGTCTGATTGCTCTTGTGACAGTTTCTTATGCTGTGCAGAAGCTTTTTAATTTGATTAGGTCCCATTTATTTATTTTGGTTGTTGCTTTTGGAGTCTGTTTTTGTGATTGCCTTTGGGGTCTTCCTCATACATTCTTTGCCTAGGCCAATGTCTAGAAGAGTATTTCCAATGTTTTCCTCTAGAATTCTTATAGTTTTATGCCTCAGATTTGAGTCTGTTATCCACTGTGAGTTGATTTTTGTGAGAGGTGAAAGCTGTGGATCCTGTTTCAGTCTTCTACATGCGGCTATCCAGTTTTCCCAGCACCATTTATTGAATAAGGATTCTTTTCCCCAATGTATGTTTTTGTCTGATTTGTCAAAGATTAGATGGCTATAAACCTCTGTGGAAAGCAATATGGAGATACCTCAAAGAGATACAAATAGATCTACCATTTGATCCAGCAATCCCTTTACTGGGCATCTACCCAAAGGAAAAAAAGACATTCTATTATAAAAGACATCAGGGCCGGGCGCGGTGGCTCACGCCTGTAATCCTAGCACTCTGGGAGGCCGAGGCGGGTGGATAGCTCAAGGTCAGGAGTTCAAGACCAGCCTGAGCAAGAGCGAGACCCCGTCTCTACTATAAAATAGAAAGAAATTAA
>CAUYRT010095622.1:0-12119 GCA_963574885.1 Lepilemur ruficaudatus
TTTACCCATCCCCTCCTCCCGTCCCACCTGCTTGATTTCCGATGAATATTATTTTTATATGTGCACATAAGTGTTAATTGATTAGTTTCAACTTAATGCTGAGTACATCTGGTGTTTGTTTTCCATTCTTGTGATACTTCACTGAGAAGAATGATTTCCAGCTCCATCCAGGATAATACAAGAGGTATTAGTTCACCATTTTTTATGGCTGAGTAGTACTGCGTGGTATACACATACCACATTTTATTAATCCACTCATGTATTGATGGGCACTTGGGTTATTTCCACATCTTTATAATTGTGAATCGTGCTGCTATAAATATTCAAGTGAAGGTTTCTTTTTTACAGAATGTCTTTTTTCCTTTGGGTAAATATCCAGTAGTGGGATTGCAGGATCAAATAGTAGTTCTTTTAGTTCTTTGAGGTATCTCCATACTGCTTTCCATAGAAGTTGTACTAGTTTGCAGTCCCACCAGCTGTGCATGAGTGTGCCTCTCTCTCCACATCCACATCAGCATTTGTTGTTTTGCGACTTTTTGATAAAAGCCATTCTCACTGGAGTTAAGTGATATCTCATTGTGGTTTCGATTTGCATTTCCCTGATGATTAGAAATGTTAAACATTTTTTCATATGTTTATTGGTCACTAGTCTATCTTCTTTTGTAAAGTTTCTGTTCATGTCTTTTGCCCACTTTTTAATGGGATTGTTTGATTTATATTTGAAAAATCAAATATATTTATGTTTATATTGAACTTGTCTTGTAAAATCACTTCTTTGCTACAGTAGCTTTTACGTGGTTGAACAGGAGAATTTATAATAATAGAAAGACATATACAGAAAAATGAAATTGTGTCAGGTTACCATGGAAAGCACATGTATCACAAATTTGGACTATGAAAATTCCTCATGTAAAACAAAACAAAGCTGGAACTGAAATATAAATACAGAAATTATAATTGGATATTAACCAATTTATATAAAACATTATGAAAAAGTGCTATAAAACTCCAGGTTGTTCCAATATGTTCCAATATATTTTGAGTTTGTGTCTCAAAAAATTTCTAAGTTCAATGCTACGAATCAAGAAATGTCAAATTTTGATCTGTGAAATTTATCAAACTATAATAATTTAGCACAAGCGAAAATAAATGCCAGATATTGCATATAAAAAAATAACAGAAATCTGTCCCTGGGAACAAATGTTTGTTAAAAATTATCTCTGTACTAATTATATGTATTAATTGCACATCTCTGATATCTGACACTTATAAATGTGAGGGAAAAAACCCTCTACATGTTCTTTATTTCATACATTTTTATGCGGCACTTGTAGTCACTAAACACACACTAGAAATCACATGTGTGACCAGTGACGTGCAGTTCAGGCAGATGAGAGAGGTTATAAAACTTTCAGTTTCCCCCACCTGTCCTATATATCCAGGTAAGTATGAAGTTGCATCACATATATCAGGACATATTAGAACACAGTAGAGATATTTAAAAAGAAAAAAAAAATCTTGAACATAATGTGCCAGGCCCTAGAACACTATTTTGGTACCTGACTAAGTTGCTAATGCTGTCCTATTTTTTTCTGTCTTCTTTGAGATAACATAATGAAAAGAAAGAAAGCAACGTTTACAATGGAAGCAAAAATGTCTGTGATGATCTCTACCCTTAGGAACAAAATATCTCAATAATACTTGACTTCCCATTTGCTAAGGGAGCAGATGAAAAATTAATTTCTGTTCCTGTTCAATATAGGGATTTTATACACAGTGCACAGAAATAGAATGTTGCTGTCAGAAAATGTGCCGTATGTGTCAAAGCAAGTGGGAGGGAGAACTATGAATGACTTCAATGAATGAACTGACTTGAATGCAATGCTTCTTTTATTAATGATAATAGGAGAAAAATTTGCATGCATATGTGTTTCTAACACTAAAATTATTTTGAAGGGCAAAAATCATTTGAGGAAAACAACTCAGAGATCAGATCACCAAAGACTATTGGCCTGAACCCTTCAAGGAAAGGTCATGAAAAACATAAATAAATAAATAAAATGGACATCTTAAGAGACAAAAGTAGAATTACAACCAAACACCATATGAAAACTTTGATTTGGTCCTCAACTAGGAAGAAAGAGAATTATTGGAGAAATTAAAATACAAACTCAATATTACATAAAATTAATGTTCCAATTTAGAGGTACTATTTTAAGAGATACAATTGTATTTCTTTCAGAGGATACAATATTCCTTACAAGATGTGAACCAAAGTATTTAAAGGTAAAGAGTCATGATGTCTACAATTTACTTTGTATTGTTGTATTTAAATTTACATGCACAAGTAGTGCTCGTTTTGCATGGTACTATGTTAAGTGAAACACACACATATCAAAAGAATCAATGATTTCCAAGACTCAGTGGAAACTGAGATCAAATTCTAGTTACTATTTTATTGTGCAAACTGAAGACTTCTTACATATAAATGGTAGGAAATATTAATAAAATATTAACAATAGCAGATCTAGTTGGTGGGTATATAGGTGATTATTTTATTATTCTTAATTTTTTATGTATTGAGAAAAAAATTCAAATTAAATACAAAAATTTAATTTCTTTGACTTATATAGGTTCAGATAAAATCTGAAAAATTATCTCTGTGGTGCACACACACACACACACACACACACACACACATAAACAGATACTCTTCCATGGGAGAACAAAAAATCAAACAGATATTAGAGACAGTATAATTACAGACTTACTGGAACTATATCTAAAACTTCATGAAATTTCTGTTACAATAGTTTGCATTAATGAATATAAATTATTTGAATTAATTAGAATTATATAAAAATCAGACTTGTTAGAAAAGTACTAGCTCTGAGAGTCATTTCCATGTAAATAGCTATGTATGAGTCAGTTTGAAATATGTCACTGTAAATTAATAGTTGTATCATCTATGATCATTTAAGCCATGGAATAAAATATAAAAATTTAGAACTCCTGCAGAAAATAGTATGTATAAAATTCTTATTCTAAGTATACGTTTTCCTATTCATAATTTCTTATTCTGACTCCCCTATTTATAGCCCCACATCACAGGCACATATTTGTATGTGAAAAATTGTGTTACAGAAGTTTAAAAAAATTAACAAGAACTATAGGACTTGAAAAATTCTTGAAGATAATGAAACTTATAGAATGTCACAACTAAAGCATGTCAGGTGATGACAAAAGAGTTAATTATATGCTGAGAACATCACCAGGTAAAATTATGAAATCTCAGCTTAGTCTAATTTAATATGGAAATATCCAACAAAATTAAGAAGAAAAAAATAAACCTGTGAAATAAAGCCAAGAAATGCTCCTTGTTGCAGGCTAAATTCCCTGGTTTGCAGATTCTGAGATGAAGTTTAGTGCATAGAATAAAAAATGCCCTTGAAATCAAAGCCCATAGAATTGGGTAGAAGAAGTAGGTTTGGGCAAAGGAAACACTGAATTTCCACACAGGCTCATAACATGGAAAAATCCATTATTATCTACAGCTTTTGACAAACCTACTATGAATTATGAAGTTAGAATGTCCCTTCAGAGTTGACCTTAGGGTTAGCTTGAGATGACCTGGAGTTTAGATGCATACATAAATCAGTTAGCAGAAGTGAGCTGCCCCAGCAAACAAGTGCGACTTTGGGTTAGGCATCTCTACAATTGAGGCAGCTCCTGAAGGGAATGACTGCTAAAGTTAAGAGAGATTACAACACAGAACCCATCATTTGCAGTTCTTGAATTCACTTCATGTGTGCTCTGAATCTTCTCTGGGTTTCCTTCCAGTAAACTCTCTGCTTGGAAGAATCTTATGAGAAGGCATGTTTTCTCTGCCCTCCCCCCAAGAGATGACAACTTTTTGTACGTTGCAAAGAAGACCCTCTGTCTTTCACACTTTCAATTTGTGTTTGCTCTTTTTTTTTTTTACTATTAAACTTTTGTATTTTTTATTTTAAAAGAAATAAGTTTATTAGAATCTCATACAAGTATGCATATAAATTTACTAAATATTGACATTGATATATATTAAATATTGACATATTTACAGCAAGTATAAACTGTAATGTTTTTAAAAACTTGTGTAAGTCAATAGCCATTTGGTCTTAATATCTTACATAAATTTTTGCTATCTTTTAAATCTATTCGTTTAAATATAGCCATGTTTTCAATTATATTCCATAAGGTATGAGTTACTGCTTTAAGATTTTGGCAAAAAATACAAAAATAAAGCCTTTACTTCTTCAGAATTCAACCAACACTTCACCATATGAAATCAGTACATCTTAAACACATAAGTGTGTATAAAATAATGACTTGATACAACACTTTTTCGTTTGTAAAATGTGTTTGCTCTTTCGCAGCTTTTAGTTACAGTGCTCTAGAATGTTGAGTTAGCTATGGCAACACAATTCCATTATTCTTGTAGTTATTATTTCCCTCAGAGTTCTCAAACACCTGATAATACCATCTAATATAGTCCCTTAAGTAGACAAAGTATCCCAGTTCACTGTTAGTAAAAGTTTACTAATTGAACCACCAATGGTGACGAGGTCCTAGCTGCCGGCTGGTTGATGAATGATCCTGCTCTAACTTCTTGTTTTAGGATCTACGTGGGAACACAGCTAATACCAATTGCCACAGGTTTGTTGCTGAAAAAAGTAGACTCGGCTGAGACCGAGTTTAGCGTACTACTTGTTCACTAAGGAATATCCTTCCTTGGAATCAATACTTGTAGAAAAGAGAGAAAGGAAGCAGGTACAGCAGCGGGAGAAGGCCATACAGGGAGTTATAGAACTAGACTGTTCCTTCAGCATTGTTTCAATATGAGTTGAAATGGTAAGCATTCATTAGTTGTTAAATGTAGGTTACCCCAGGAAGGAGCACGACATTGAAAAAGCGACTCTCTGCAGCAATCTCTCTTCAGAGAAAATCCCTGGAGGGCAGCTGAAAGTGTTTGCCACCATCACTGCTAGCAGCAAGCTCAACAAATCCTCCACTGAAGGTAGACTCTGATGGTTCCTCACAGAATTCACTCTAGATTAAGAATAGGCTAAATTCTTAACCTCGGAGAAATTAAAGTGGAAACAGGAAAGAAGAAAGGTGTTACATCATTAAAATATTTCTTAATTTTAAAAGTGATTTAAAAAACTCTTTGTAGACATAACCATGCTAGTATTACATGTTAATACTATGTAGCATGTGAATGCTACCATCATCTCCATTTCCTGGCATAGTGGGAAAAAAAGAGGAAATGGAGGAGAAACTATGAATTGAAAGGTCATATCTGCCACTTTTTAGATGCTTTGTCTTAAGTAAATCCTTTAAACTTATCTGAGAATCATTTTCTTTTTCTGTAAAAGATAAAGGACTATTTCTACATAGCTCTTTTGAATGTAATGTGCCTCTGGAAGTATCTAAAATAAAGACTATGATACTGTTAACTATTTAATACTTTTTGAAGAAAATTACTAATATCTTCAACTGAGTATATTAAAATATATTTTAATAGAAAATGTATATAACATAAAATAATTATATGCAGTTTCCTTATTTTCAAAAGTATATACTATAATTATATGAATTAGGCAGTATGTAGCCTTACTCCGTAAAAAAGCATACACCTACAAAATCACAAAGATAAAGATGGTTATTTAGCATATGCAAGCACTAGTGGAAATTTTGGCATAATTTTCTCATTATATAGACTGTCTATATTTAAAAACAAACACTTTTTATATACTTCAAATGTTTCTTTTCCTACATTCTTAATTTACTCTGCATTTCTTCTAGGATAAATTTATTTTAATTATTTATCTTAATAGCTATCTTTCTGCTAGACTTCATGCCAAATTTCATGCCAGAGATCTCTCATGTTCATGTTGTTATCACCAGTGTTTTAGAACCAATGCATAGTGGTTTCATAAATTAATATTGAATAAGCAAGAAAAAGAATAAATAAGTTATTAGAAAGCAATTATTATAATATAATGAAATCAAAAAGATGCCCTGGATAACACTACTTGGAAATTAAGAAAATACATATAACAAAGATCCCGGAAGGGAATACCAGTGATAAACAAGTCATTATTTGATTAATGTCCATTTTTCCCACCATAATGTAATATCATTAAGAATAAAGAAGTAACATAATTTTTTTACAATTTTTTGTCCTCACAATCTGTCCATCTCATTGTTGATTGATAATAAATATTTCTTGAAGGAATGGATGAAAAAATAAATTAATAAATTGATTGAAGAACTAAGACTAATAATAGAACTCAGCAGAACTTGAGAAGGCAACTGCAATGACTAGATATTGCCAGAGGAGGGAAGCAAAGGGTAACAGAGCAGCTGGCTGCTGGCACAAAAAGTACCCCTCAGAAAGCCCTCAGAAAAGGACAGGGACTGCAGTGGCAAGTTGTCCACAATAGAAAAGCAGTTTGTGTTACAAGGATTATGTTATAGTCAAGATAGAAGTTACTCCCAAGAGCCAAATCAAGCCATTAGTCAAGACCAGAGGGCATTGTGTAAACCTGGAAGAGTAAAGCCAACATGTGATGTACTGAGAAAAAAACCATGCGCCAGGTCATTAAATGAGGAATAACAAGGCTTCAGAAATGTAGTGAGGTAGAAAATATCTTCTGACAGTTCTTGTGTTGCTCTGTGTATCTCTTAAACCTTTAGGTCTGGTTTGGGAACTAAAATATCTGCTTCTTATAGGGACAGGACCTAATCCTAGGAGTTATTACCTTACAAGCTATATAGTTTGATTCTTAAGAGGAGTTAAATATTGAGGAAATCAAGAATGAAGAAGCATCACTTGATCAGAGAGTCAAGAAACTATGCATAAAGAGAGAAGTTGGTGAATGTTAGCCAACAAAAATTAATGATGACATTTTAGATCGTAAATCGAGACAGATGGACAACTTCACCTAACAGTACTTGTCTCTTTTACTTGTTCTCAAATGCAGTAAATAGATCCCGGTATCTTCTCCAGGTGCAGTGACAACCGGGAGAAAAGAAATGGGTTTATGAAGAATTTGTTTCAGTATGGACTTTTTCTATAATGTTGGTTGTGTTTCACAACTTAAATCCATGGCATTCAGACTTAATTTTCCTATTTTTACTCCAAGTCCCTTTATTTCTGAAATTCTATTATAAGCTTCAAAATTCAGTTTAGCTTTACTATAAATTTATTCAGCACCATGAATAGGTTCATGCATGAATTAAGAACATGATACACATTTATAATGCTGTTTTGTTTTTTTTTCCCAGATCAAAAGAGATGTTTTAATGGAGGGCCACAGCCAAAACTATTTCTGACGTTGCATCCCATTTCCCTGGATTTTGGATACCAAAACAAATGCAGATTAAACCTTGAGTTCATCATTTCACTGTGGACTTTGATTTAAATTTTGCTAAATTCAAATTTCCTAAATTAAGATTCCAGCTCTGTTCGTGATTGCTCTGTCACTGAAAAGTTACATAGCCTCTCTTTGCATAAATCTTTTTTATTTATTTTTAACTTTTATTGATATATGATAGTCATACATATTTATGGGCTATATGTGATATTTTGACACAAACATACAATATATTATAATCAAATCTGAGTAACTGAGATAAATGTCACCTCAGACATTTATCATTTCTTTGTGTTGGGAGCATTCCAAATCTTCTCTTCCAGCTATTTTGAAATATATGATACATTATTGTTAACTATATTCATCCTCCTGGGCTACTTAATCCTGCATCTTATTTCTTCTATCTGTATTTTTGTACCAATTTACCAACCCCGCTCTCTCTCGCTCCCTATTACCCTTCCCAGACCCTCGTAGCCGTCATTCTACCCTCTACCTCCATGAGATCAACTTTTTTAGCTTCCATGTGTTAGTGAGAACACAAAATATTTGTCTTTCCATGTCTGGCTTGTTTCACTTAATATCATGTCCTCCAGTTCCATCCATGTTGTTGTAAATGACAAGATTTCATTTTTTATAGCTGAATAGTATTCCATTTACATTTTCTTTAAACATTCAACCATTGATGGATGCTTGAGTTGATTCTATATCTTGGTTATTTTGAATAGTGCTGCAGTATCTTTCATTTCAATATTTGGATTAGGTCAGAAGCGTTCAAACTGGAGGTTTGGTTGGACAGATTAAAATGAGATCTCTGTTTTGCTTTCATCTATTCAGAAGGAGATACTGGCCAAGTATCTCATATCAGACCAGTTCCTTTCATCAGTTTCTTCTATTCTTCCCCACCTCACAATTGTAAGTGAAGTGGGAAAGTCACACAGAGAAAAGAAGGCTTATAAGTGCTGCATACAGCATTTCTGGGCAAAGGCAATGTTATATATTCAAATATGCCCCCCAGAAAGATGTGAATTCCTAACTCCCAGCACCTATGAATGTGTGTTTATTTAGGGTCATTACAAATGTAACTAGTTAAGAGAAAGTCAACTAACTAATTAGGGTGAGCCCCAATCCATTATGAATGGTGTTTTTAAAAGAAGAGGATAATGTCATGTGAAGATAGAGACACATAGGGAAAAAGGCATGTGATGATAAAGGCAAATATTAGTGTGATTTAGCTGTAACCCAAGGAATGCCAAGGATTAGTGGCCACTGTCACAAGCTAAGAAGATGCAAAAATGGATTCTACTCAGAATCTCAGAGTGAGCACATCCCTGTTATCATATTGATTTCAGATTTCTAACCTCCAGAACTGAAATAGAATATATTTTTAAATTTCTGCTTTTAAGCCATCGGCTTGTGGTACTTTGTTACAGCAGCCCTAGGAAACCAACAGAAGCAAAGGCGATATTAATTTATTTGTGCAATAGCAAAGACACTGAGGAAAACAAAAGTTAAGAAGCACATCCTGATAACAGATTTTAAAAACCATGCAAAATGAGGCAGTTAGTTTCAGTATTCACATGCCCTGAAAATAATCTTTTTCCATAAACTTGGCTGTGTTGCCCAATTTAAATAAATAATATCCTGACTTAATTTACTATTTTAAATGTATTTTTAAACATCTAAAGCAGGAGGGAGGGGTTAGTGTGATTATTCTAGTTAGTCTGCAAAATCTCAACTAAAGGGCATGTTTGAAATGTAGTTGGTGAAGAGTATTAGGGGTTTCAATAGGGGGAAGGAAATCCTCTAAAATTGATTCATGTGTTTAGCTGTACAACTTGGTAAATGTACTAATAATCATTTAATTGTACACTTAAAATGGAGTAAAGGCATGATATGTAAATTAAGAAGTATTTATTATGATGCTTTAGCATATAATCTTCCAGAGATGTTTCAGTATATGTATAGATGTAATATAGAAGATAACAGTGTCTATTCACAAAACTGGAATTATATGCTCAGTTGGGAAATTACTTTTGTACTCAATGACCCATGTAATCTTTTTAGAATAATAAATATTTGGAAAAAAATAAAAAAATAAAAAGAATTATAAACATGTTTAAAACTTGACTTGAATGGTTCTATTTTTCACTACTAGCCAAGTATCTCATATCAGACCAATTCCTTATAACCAAACTGGGCAAGAGACACTTGGGGCCCATTTTTTGGGTTGCACTCCTTGGAGTAGAGTTTCTATCCTACAATTGAAGGTTGGGTGGGAAAAGGGACAATTAAGTGCTGCAATGGTACAGAGCTCTTGCAGCACAGGTCTAGTAGACCTAAGAAATGTCAACAGTCTCTGGATAAAAATGGAACAAACACAAAAACTCGAAAATTCTGACAGTAGCCTCCAAGTCCTTCTCAGATCCAAGTAAAGGGTAAACATCTAACTGGGTAAGAAAGCTTAAGCATAACCTTTGACCAATATATGGCTTATATTGATCCAAGGGTGACCCCAAGGTAACCAAATTAAATATAAAAGATAAAAAAAATAAGGTAATAAAGTCTGAGCAAAAACATAGAGGCTGAAAACAGGGAAAATAAACTTTAAAAAATAAATTATTCAATTCATTAAATTTTAAAACTCACCAAAAAACACTACTGCCACCAAGAAAAACAGTAACAAACTGCTGTGGGTGGGAGTGAGTGGGAAATCAATATCCAGAATTTCTACAATATCTAAAATATTTATTCTTCAACAGTAAAAATTTGTGATATATATAAAGAAAATAAAAGTGTAATTCATAATAAGAAAAAGAAGCAGGCAATAGAAACTTCTGTTGAAGATACGCAGATGGTGGAATTAGCAAAGATTTCATAGAAGCTATTATAAATATCAATATGTTAAAAGAACCAAAGAAGGCCATCCTTAGAGAAATAAAAGAGGAGATAATGACAAAGTTTCATGAGAGAATGAATATCAATAAAGAAAATTGTAAAAAATAAATGAAAAATGGAGTTGCAAAGGAAAAGAAAAAATGAAAATATATTAGCGTGGCTCAGTGAAGGATTTGAGTAAGCAAAAGAAATAGTCATTGAACTTGAAGATAGATCAATAAAGATCATGCAACAATCTTTAAATTTCTAAAATTTGATGAAAAAATAATCTACATACCAAAAAGCTCAATGCACTCAGATTTGGATAAACAAAAACATATCTACACTCACACAAATCCCAGTGAAAAGGTTGAAGGCCAAATATAGAGAGAAAATCTTGAAAACAATAGAGGAAAAAATGACTCATTACACACAAAGGAATCTCCAATAAGATTAAGAGCTGCCTGCTCATCAGAAACAATGAAGACAAGAAGGTAACGTGACAACATATGCAAAGTGCTAAGTAAAATAAAGCGAAACAGCCTAAAAACTGTCAACCAAAAAACTTGTATCTACTAAAATTATGTTTCAAAATGAAGACAAAATACATCCAATACATTTCGAGATAAACCAAACTAATAGAATTTATTGCTAGCAGACCTACTTCACAAGAATAATAAAGGAAATTTTCAGGCTTACAGCAAGTGACACCAGAGAGTAATTCGAATACACATAAAAACACAAAGAATGTTGGTAGCAATAACTAAGGAGGTAATTTAAAAGGGCAATATATTAATATTTATATATTTGTACTTCTTTCTTAAATAATTTAAAAAAACGGTTGTATAAATATGTATTTAAGCATATTGTTAGACTATAACATATAGATATATAATGTACTTAAAATACATAATATATATTCTACAACATATAAAAATAGATTTGACAATAGCAGCATAATAAAGGTAGGTGAGAATAAAGCTTTATTGGAATAAGCAATGGCTCCAGATGGTAACTCAAATTCACAGAAAGAGTATAAGTAAGAGAAACAAGAAGGCTAATATTACAAACTCTATGTTTTCTCTGCTCTTATCTCTTAGCTTCTTTGAAAAACATAGAGTACAACGGTAATAATTATATAATTTATTGTTGGGTTTTCAAAATACGTATGCTAGAAATGTATAACAATAATAGCAAAAAGGGAGACAAATGAAGGTATGTAGAAGTAAAGGTACTATATTTTACTGGAAATAAGTCAGCATTAATTAATTAATAGAGTCAGAGAAAGTACATTCTGATAGGTTAAATTGTATAATATAAGCCCTAATGCAATTACTAAGAAAATAACTCAAAATATAATTAAAAAGGGAAACAAAAATTTACATTCCGTTATATCCAGTTCATTCAAAAGAAAGCAATAAAGAAAAACTAAAGGAATAAAATTCCTAAAGAAAAAGGAAAAGAAGGAAATCTCTTTCAATCCAGAACTTTACTTCCAGTGAAAATAGCCTTCATAAACGAAGAGAAAATAAAGAGCTTTAAGTTAAAAAGAGAACTAAGAAAATTCATACAAAATATTGATATTAGCAGATGGTAACTGGAATCTTTAAGAAAGAATGAAAAATATAGAGGTGTACAATATGTGAGCTAGGTGCAGTGACACTGTAGTCCCAGCTACTTGGGAGGCCAAGGCAGGAGGATTGCTTGAGCCCAGAAGTTTGAGACCTGCCTGGGCAACATAGCAAGACCCTGCATCTAAAATCAATCAATTAATCAAACAATCAAATAATTTTAAAAACTTAAGGAAAAAAGAGAAAGAACCGAGCT
>CAUYRT010095628.1:0-43422 GCA_963574885.1 Lepilemur ruficaudatus
AAGCAGTTCTTGAAATGTATGAATGTCTCCTTAATATACTGGTTACAAAGCATTTCCAATGTGTGTCACTACAGGCTTCCCCCCGCCCCCATAATCAAAGAATTGGCCCTTTGACCTAATTAAGATACATAACTTCTCTGACCTAATTAAGATACATACCTTCTCATTTTAACTAGTTAAAGGCAAGTTAATACAAAGAAGTACTATTGAACTATAGTTAAACGTTTAATATTAACTAGGGTAGGGAGTAAAGGTGGAAGACTGGTTAATGAGAGCCAAGGAAAGGGGGCTTAGAAAACTTTGCAAATGTTGCAGTAATGATGCAAGAGGACTTTTTACTTACATAGTCTGTGGTTCTGCTTCAATCAGGAAGCTTAAGCATTTCCAAGCTTGCAAGTGGACTGTATCTTAAGTTTGCCTCAGAGAATTTGAGTTTAAAAGAGAAACCAAAATTGGTATAAGAAATTGTTCCCAAGCCTTGTATTTCTTGTCACAGTGACATTCCTAATTGACAATTTCTTCCTCTCATATTATCACTGGACTGTTTTAGTCTGTGCCAGACAGCTACCCTAATGTTCAGTGAATGTGAAGCAGATGTTCAGAAAAGTGTAATTGATCAAAGTGTTCAAGATAATGCTTGTGACAGATTTTAATTTTCACTGGTTTATTTACTAATTCTAAAAATATCTACAATGTATGTACATTATAATGCATTTAAGAATGTTTTTTAAAGGACATTCAAAAATTTTTACAAATAACCCCTACATGAAGGGCTTGAGCATCAGATTTTGGTATCTGAGGAAGGTCCTGGAACCAACCATGGATACTGAGGCAATTTTATATAAAAATTAAAAACAGGATCTGGTGTGTTTACTCCAGCATCATTCTCAATAACAGTTCAAAGCGAAAACAATCTAGAGTGTGTCCATCAACAAATGAATGGTTAATGTGTGTATATGTATTTTTAGAATACACAGAATTTTATACAGCCATACATGAAAGATGATACATGCTACAACATGGATGAACCTTCAAAACATGGTATGTGAAACATGCCAGATGCAAAGGGTCAAATGGATGATTCCACTTAAGCGAACTATCTAGGAAATTCATTGAGGCAGAAAGTAGAGATTTATCAAAGCAGTGGAGCAGGGGAGAGGAAGAAAGGGAAGTTAATTCATGTTTATAGTGTTTCTGTTTTGGAAGTAGTCATGATGGCTGCACAACATTATAAATAATGTCACTAAAGTGTACACATTGTTAAAACAGGAAATTTTGTTACATGTTTTTACCTCAATAAAAAATCCTAAGGACACTAACAGAAAAAAGTCATACGGTTATATTCTGGAGAGTAGTCTGAAAAAACAAAGCCTCTTAAAATATTGGCCAAGGTCCTCTTTCACAGGAGTACAGATTCCACACAAGTGCAGTTCCTGGCCCCAGTATAACTCATCACTTTCTCTGTGATACTTCTGCCCATCACACTTGTAGGCAATAGGAGTAGAGCCCCATTACATCCATGTATGTGAAATTAGCTTCACAAGTTTCTTCTGCTTACAGTACTGGTTCTCAACCTTGGCTACAATTGGAATTACCTGGTGTAATTGGGCTGGGTGTAGCCTATGCACCTATGCTGCTAAGGTTGAAAACCACCAACAGTGCTCGCTTCGGCAGCACATACACTAAAATTGGAACGATACAGAGAAGATTAGCATGGCCCCTGCGCAAGGATGACAGGCAAATTCGTGAAGTGTTCCATATTAAAAAAAAAAAAAAAACCACCAGCAGAGACACATATATAGGTGTGTGTATTTATATATATATATTTTTTTTTTGACTAGTCAAGTGCAGCAGTGCAAAGGGGTAGTAAGTAGAACAAGAAGTGCAATCTGTAACTGAACAATCAAGTGAGATAACCACCTTCAGACCGGCCAAGACATAGATATATTAACCTCCTGGAGTGATACCTCCATTAGAATTGCCATGGAAGGTCAAATGATAGCAGCCAGCCCTTGCTAGTGCAAGTTTTAAGCTCAGACCAGGGAACTTCCCAACCTGAACATACACTTCATATCAGTTTCTTCTCTTGAAATAGTGGGAAATAAAGCTGTAAAAGCACAATGAATGAGAATGCCTAGCAAGCTGCTGTGATACAAAAAATGTTACTTCAAGAGTTTGTCTTGCACTTTTAAGTTTGGTCATCTCAGCAAGAATTAGAACACTATTATTATAAGAGACAGGGTCTCCCTCTCTTGCCTGGGCTAGAGGGCAGTGGCAACCATCATAGCTCACTGCAGCCTCCAACTCCTGGGCTCAAGGGCTCCTCCTGCTTTGGCCTAAAGCACTGCGTTTACAGGTGTGAGCCGCCACGCCCTGGCCTAAAACACCTTCTTTATATATGAGGAAAGCATTATTTAGTCTCCTTGCTCTCAAATTTGAGCATGCTTGCTGTGCCCCCCACCACATCTGATTCTGTAGATACGGGGTGGGACCTTAGAATTTGCCTTTCAAACAAGTTACCAGGTGACACTTTAAGAAACACTGTTCTAGCCCAAGCAAAAAGAAATACCAGCAAAGACTGAAATCCAGGTTCTTGTTATTCAGTGCTCTTTTTTCTTTGCCTTCCTTGGATGTGGTACAGTGCTCTTTCTATTCATCTCACTATCGGTGGTCTGTTTAAATATTTTGACAGAATGTGGAGAAAAAAAATCCACGGTCCTTTTTCTCTCCTCAAACCTAAAGATTGATGAGAAACTGACACAGCAAGATTGAAAAGATAGGCAGGAGAGAAAAGAAATCGAGTTTTGGAACTAATTTTTCAATGCGAGCTCCATGCAAATTGTGTGACTAAGGTGCTTAACGTCTGTAAACCTGTTTCTCCATGTGTATTTGTAGCAATCACAGGCTCTCCCTCATTAAGGTGCTCTGAAAAATAAGGGCTGAACAGCTGCTATTTATTAGTGGTAGTAATAATACAAGTTGAAAAATAAAACTGATGAAGAAAATAATAAACTGTACCTGAGATTTATGCCATTTACAAAAACAAAACAAAAAAAGACGTTGTACTAAATAAATAAAGTGTCTCCGTCAGGTGGCTCAATGTTTTCCAGTCACTAATTTAACAACTGAGTAGGGGCTGGGACAAATGTCCTTATGCTCATGGAATTTAATGCCGCCCTAGTTTGGGTTTTAAGTGATAAAGGAGCATATCAGTTAACTGTGGTGGGCAGCAGCAGAGCGCTTCCTGGGAGCCTGGCTCCACACGCCTAGTTTCAGAAGGAAGTGCGCAGATTCCCAGCATCAGACTCCCCCGCTTCACTAGGCCGCAGCCACCAGCCCGAAACACAAGCTCTGGCTGCCAGTTTTGTAAAGTGAAAAACAGGTCAGTGGGGCCACCAGATGTCTCCAGCCCCTGAAAGTTGGCTGCGGCAGGTGCGCAGGCCCTCTCTTTCCTCTGGTAGATGACTATCCCGGCGCGGGACCCACATGGGACCCACATGGGACCCGGGCCGGCCGTCAGCCCCGCGCGTGCGCGGCCCGGCCCGCCCCGCCGCCGCCTGCGCCGGAGAGCTGGGCTAGCGGAGGGCTGCCGCGCGGGGTCGTCGCCGCTTTCGCTGCTGGAGTGGTGGTCGCTCAGGGCTTAAGGAGAAAGGCTAGGCGCCCAGTGATGTGAAGAGGGTATTATTTTTAAACACCACCACCGGGCTTTCAGATTTGTTCGAAATGAAGGACGTCGCAGAAAGATCGTTCCGCTTGCCAGCATAATTTCACAAAGCTCCTCAGTGACTAAGAGCAGCCCTGGGGAAGAATGTCCTGAAGACATAAGCATGAGCGCAGGTTCCCAAGTCTCGCCTGAATAACTCTATTTTTAGAAAAGATAAGTGCACTGACCCTTCCTCTTGCCCCTTCTGGACGTAAGATAATGTCCACCAGGATTAGTGATTATGCCTCTATCATCTATAACCAGATGTACCCTCACACCCAAACCTTGGTGACCTTTGTTCTAATGTAATTTCTGAGCACATGCAGAGCCTCCATCTGTATGTAAACTGTGTTCTATAACACTACTTTGGAGCAGTCTAACAGAAACTCTCTGGAAGACTCCCCTGGGTTGCAATCCTTAGTAAGACTTCTGAATAAAACTAACTTTAATTCTTTAAAAGCCTGTTTTGTTCTTTGACACAGCTTTGATTTACATGTTATACCCAATGCATTATTTTATTAAAAATGAGAAAAAATACACTTAGTGACTCCCAATCTAGGTCTCTTTGCCTGGTTTCCCAAGACACTACCATTTGCCGGGCACATACCTTGCTGCTATGTCACACTGCAGTTCCTGGAAAGGTTCCCTCTGCTATCTTAGATCACCAAACTTCAGCTCCAGCTGCGGCTGCTCCTTTTTTTATATAGTCATTTCCCCCAGGAAGTCTTTCAGTCTTTCAGGCTGGGTTGGGTGCCTCTCCTCCTATTATCAAAAAGGCAACTAGTATTTTTTAACCATCCTCAGCACCTGGTGTCAGGAACAGAAGTGTTCCATAAAAATTCCTAGAATAAGTGAACACATGCTGACTAGATTCTTGATCTTCATAAGCTGTGGTACAAAATATGCACATCACAACTGCCAGCTTACAAGGTCAAGGGCTAACTCAAAAATTCTTCTCAAAGGTTTTTCTAAAAACTTTCAGCATAAGCTGTTTCCTCTCTCCAACATAAAACTTTTTACTTAAGTGAGAGCCTCTTTCCACTGGGATGGCCACCTACAGTCACATGAATCCTGAACTAAGGACTGTTCAACTCCCACTAGCATTTTTAAACCACGAAAACAGTGGCAAATGACATTACCTGGGCCAAAAAGTTGTAGGTTTTGTGGCAAAGGGAAATAAGTTATAGATTAGAACTGGGACAAAAAGATTTCTTAGTGCTGTTCAGAATTAATTTAGCCAATGTTTAGCATTATTCCATGGCAGGCACAAGATCATGCTGTATTTCAAGTCACAAAAGTAAATTAAAGACTGGAAAACTTTTTTTTATAAACTTTCCCCACTAGTTTGTACCTAATAAATACTAATATTAAAAGGGGGCATAAAAGGCCCACAAAAACAAGAATTCACTTTCTTGAGTGCTTAACATGGTCCCTTCACACATCATCATAGGTGCTCCATATATCTTCAGTTGACATATGAAAGAGACACCCATGTGTAAAATATTTTCAAGGGCTTTGCTGGCTTTTAAATTTTTTGCTTTACCTAACTGGTAATGATGTACACTGCAAAAGAGGCTTCTAAATCTCAGGTCCTTTTCTAATTTTTCTTCAGAACAACAGCACATTTTCAATGCCAAATCCTGCTTCCACCTGCAAAAAAGGAGATGCCAAAACTCTGACTTCTCATAACAGATCCTGCAACTCATTCCACCCAGAAGATGGAGACACTATTCCCTGGAGTTGGCCTGAACATGTGAAGAGGCACTGCTCAGAATGAGTGGAAGGGTGAGAGCAGTGAAATGAGATCCTATGTATCACCTGGTCTTTTTATATGTCAGTCTGTCCTACTTTCCCGGGAATTCACTTCATGCTGGACTTAAGATTCAGGGATAATAATGTTAACCTCCCCCCCAACACTCGCTACTAAGTAAATATGTTAACTAGATGAGCACTTATTTATAGTTAAAGTCTCCAGAAAGGTATAAAGTTTATTAACATCTTTTTAAAAAAAAAAAAAAAGGATGGATCAGAACACAGCTACTGAATATGGGATAGTTCCTTATTTACAAGTTTTACTAAGGGAGGCACATTTTAATCAGCACTTCAAATAGTCAAAGGAGTACTACTTTTTTCTAGAAATATCAGTATTTCCCTCTCCAGGTAGAAGATTAATGAAAACATTAAGTGATGGCTCCAGTTAGAAGCAGATAAACTAACACCTTAAGAATATATAAAAAAGGGTAACTGCTACTTAAACATTAATTTTCACAAAATTATTCTTGTGGCTAATTCAGACAATTTGTTTGCTTAGAAAAGCTAGCCTAAAAAAAAAAAAAGCATCACATGAATATATCTTCATTTAAGTACATGCTTTCAAGCTAGTTTAAAAAAGAAAAGTTGAATTAGGGTTTCCAGAGCTTTAGGAGTCCATCTTCACTGTAGGTAGCAATCAGGTTCTGGTGGGGGTGATGTGCAATACCAATCACATCCTTCTCGTGAACCTGGAATAGGTAAAGTGCAGGGTTAGGTACACGGTCTACACCAAATCACTCAGAAGAGGCTTCCAGAGCTGGGTCAGAGGGAAGAAGAGATCTTGGGAGGTCACATATTCCAAATGGTACAGCTGAAAGATGAAGAAGGGTTATCCAATTCACCTAACATTGTGACACAATAAAAAGTAAACTTACTATGTTAAGCCACTGAGATTTGGGGATTGTCACAGCAGCTAGCATCACAATTACTCCTTGTGCTGACTCTACTAACAGAGCTGAATGTTTTCAAAACATCTTAATCAATTTGATAGGATAATGTATAAATAATATGCCTTCAACACAACACAGAGAAAAGTACCAAAATGTCACTCCACCACCCTCATGAGGAGGAGGATCTGGCTAATCTAGCTCCCGGCCTTCTCTGCTTTATGTGTACCCATAATACCAACCTGAAGCTGAGGGGTAAAGGATGACCTTCCCTGACAGCTGGCCTAAGGAGCTAAATTTATATAATTACTTATGAACCCTTAATGTTATTTAGTGATAAAATGCCTGCATTACAGTTTTACACTGTGGTTCACATTGACAGCAGTCAGTCTATAAAAGATATGTACTTCAGAAATCAGAAAGACACAAGCATTACCATATTTCTTTGGAGGATCTTAGTCAGTGATACTCACTGTCAAAGTTCTCTCCAGCTTGCCAGTGACTGTGCTGAAACAGTAGAGCACAAAGTCTTCTCCCACACAGTAGATCCATTCACCACGAGGAGAGAGGGCGCAGCATACAAAGTCCCCACCTTCTCTTTTACCAGAGCTGAAGCTTCTGACAATCTAGATTATACCATAGCCCAAAACAAAAACAAGACACCTGTATTAGCAACAGCTCAACCATGTTCTAACATTTTTACATTGTTATTTTGCACTTTGGTTTACTGTCATTTATAATTAGATCTCCAATTCTGTTCATCATGTGCTAAAATCCTTTTGCCTGGGAAAAATTCAATAAATAAGCTATCTAAAGTAGCAGACAAAAATTTCAAATTTCAAATCACCAATCCTGTCTAAAGAGCCATATTACCCTGAAGCAAATTCATTACCACACACACAATTTTCTAACTCAATATACCACTAGTTCTCTCTCAATGCTTTCTAGATATATGTTCCCCAGTTTCCTCTTTCTAACACAGTAAGATGCTTTCCCCATTTTGGATGAAACTATCTCTAAGACTTTGCCTGTTCTATTTTAATGTAACATTAAAATCACCAAAAATCAAGCTGAGTGAAACCAATCTCAAAAGGCTAAAAGGCTACATACTATATGATTCCATTTATATACCATATTCAAAATGGCAAAATTGTAATAATGGAAAACAGGTCAGTGATTGCCAGGGGTTAGGGCATTGAAATTAATTAATTAACTTGAAATTAAAAACATAATACCATTTATATTAGCATCCCCCATGAAAATACTTTAGGTATAAACCTAACAAACTATGTACAAGATTTATATGAGAAAACTACAAAACTCTGATGAAAAATATCAAAGAACTAATTAAACAGGGAGATATTCCATGTTCATGGATAGAAAAACTCAGTATGATCAAGATGTCAGTTCTTCTCAACTTGATCTATAGAGTCCATGCAATCCCAATCAAAATCCTGGTAAATTATTTTGTAGATAATGACAAACTGATTCTAAGTTTACATAGAGAGGCAAAAGACCCAGAATAGCCAACTCAGTATTGAAGGAAAAGGACAAAGTTGGAAAGACTGAAAATATCCAACTTCACAACTTACTATAAAGCTACAGTAACCAAGACAATATGGTACTGCCAAAACAACAGACAAACAGATCAATGGAACAGAATACAGAGCCCAGAAATACACTCACATAAACACAGTCAACTGATCTTTGACAAAGGAGCAGAAGTAATATAACGGAGAAAAGATAATCTTTTCAATAAATGGTATCAGAACAACTGAACATCTATATCCAAAAAAATTGAATCTAAGCACACAAAAAACCTAAGATCTTACACTCTTCCCAAAATTTAACCCAAGGCCGGGCATGGTGGCTCACGCCTGTAATCCTAGCACTCTGGGAAGCCGAGGCAGGAGGATCACTCAAGGTGAGGAGTTCCAAACCAGCCTGAGCAAGAGTGAGACCCCGTCTCTACTAAAAATAGAAAGAAATTAATTGGACAACTAAAAATATATAGAAAAATTTAGCTGCGCATAGTGGCACATGCCTGTAGTCCCAGCTACTCGGGAGGCTGAGGCAGTAGGATTGCTTGAGCCCAGGAGTTTGAGGTTACTGTGAGCTAGGCTGACACCACAGCCCTCTAGCCCAGGCAACAGAGTGAGACTCTGTCTCAAAAAAATAAAATAAAATAAAAATTTTGCTGTGAACCTAAAACTGGTCTAAAAAATAAAGTCTTCAGTGCTGCTTCTTGATTGGTACTAAAAATTTAAAAATAAAAAATAAGTCTATTTTTTAAAAAATGACAAAATTATAACAATGGAAAACTGATCAGTGGTTCCCAGGGGTTAGGGCTGTAGGCTCGGTATGTCTATAAAGATGTAGCGTGAGTTTCTTTGGGGTGATGAAATAGTTCTATATCCTGAATGTGGTGGTGGTTATATGAATCTATACATGTAATGAAACTTCATAGAACTATTGTATCCCCGCCTCAAAATAAATAAATAAATGCATGTAAAAACTGATGAAATCCAAATAAGATTTGTAATTGAGTCAATAATTGTACTGATGTCAATTTCCTAGTTTTGATAATTGTGCTATGGTTACGTAAGATGTTATCATTGGAGAAAGCCAGGAAAAGGGTACATAGGAACTCTCTGTACTGTTGTTATTTTTTTAAGTTCTGTGTGAATCTAAAATTATTCTTTTCAAAATAAAGTCTTTAAAAAGTCAAGCAGAGAACTATAAAGTGTGCTAAGCAGATGCATTGGGCAGCTGTGGCTATTATGCAGTGGCCCAACAGATCAACTGGAGACCACCCATCTCAGCCATGGGTTCTGAACTACTGCTTCAGTTATTGGATTCAGAGGATTATAGACAGAGAGCACTACACACTAGACCCTGGGTCTTCTCCATGCTCAGCAGGATCCCCAAGTGGCCAGGCAACATTCCAGTAGCACCACAACACACGTGGAGGGAGCCTGAGACCTCAACCTTCATGTTCTGAATACTCTAGTGCAACCTCACAGTCCACAAAAGCAACATGAGGACACTGCTGCCTCTCTCCTATTAGTGTTCCATGTGGTAGTTAGGAGATGTCTCAAGTTGGTAACCTACACCACACTTTATCTCCCCACTCAGACAAAGATTGTTATCTTAAAATCTTCAGTGAGGTTTTCGAGGAGGCTTAAAGATAGGTCAGAGCTTCATTTATCCAAAGTATGAAAAAGAAAGAGAATATACAAACATCTCAGGGAAAGGAGATCACTTTTCAAACAACAAAGAGATATTTTGTAGAGCTATAAAAATGTCTGAAAAACACGGCTTACATGGTTTACAGAGTGGTGAAACCATATTTGGTTATTGGGAAGGCCAGGACGAGAACATGTTAATTTGGCAATGGCCCACAGGTAACGTGCAAAGGTATTTTTTGAGCACTCACCTGGCCCTGCATGTTCATGATGACAACTGTATTTGATCTGTTGCACACTACAAAGTGCTCTGGGTTTTTAGGAAGCAGGATCACACTGTTGACAGTAATGTCTGTTCCTGCGGTGCTGCCCAGGGATTTAAAGGTATTTGAGCATTCTGTGGTCTTCATATTCCAGATCTACCAGACAAAAATTTAAGGCATAAACATTTTTGGGGTACAAGAATTTCTAGTTTTAAGGTTTAAAAAATTAAAAATCAGATTACTAAAAAAGAATAAAACTGACCCAGAAAAAAAGCTTCTTATTTGATTTTAGGTCCAATCAATTACCCAGCATTGTCATATATAGTTCTCCCTTGACATCCATGGGGAATTAGTTCCAGGGCCTCCATCGGATACCAAAATTCAAGATGCTCAAGTCCTTGATATAAAATGGTGTAGAGTATTCGCATATAACCTACACACATCCTCCCACATACTTTAAATCATCTCTAGATTACTTATAATACTCAATACAATGCCCACATAGCACTTCGTTCGTGTGGACTCAACGTAGAACTCAGCATAGGCCAAATTCAAGTTTTGTTTTTTGGAACTTTGTGGAATTCTTTTTTTTCCCAACATTTTCAATCCATAGTTGGTTGAATCCACATTCCAGATACAGAGGACCAACGGTATATAGTAATTGTTCATCATCTATTTGTTGATTAATTGGCAAAAACAAAAGTCATAAATCAAATAATAAAACCTTTTAAAATCTATGATCTTATATAGTTTTCCTTAGCTAATAGAGGCACCTTTCTAAAATTAGTTACGGTGTCAACACTGCTACTATCATCAACAACCATAAAGCTACCCTTGTCTGGACATTAAAACCAAATGGGGGCCAGGCGCAGTGGCTCACGCCTGTAATCCTAGCACTCTGGGAGGCCTAGGCAGGAGGATCACTCAAGGTCAGGAGTTCGAAACCAGCCTGAGCATGAGTGAGACCCCGTCTCTACTAAAAATAGAAAGAAATTAATTGGACAACTAAAAACATATAGAAAAAATTAGCTGGGCATGGTGGCGCATACCTGTAGTCCCAGCAACTCGGGAGGCTGAGGAAGAAGGATCGCTTGAGCCCAGGAGTTTGAGGTTACTGTGAGCTAGGCTGACGCCATGGCACTCCAGCCCGGGCAACAGAGTGAGACTCTGTCTCAAAAAAAAAAAACCAAATGGGGCGTTTTTTTGAGATGAGGTCTCACTATGTTGCCCAGGTGGTGTCAAACTTCTGACCTAAAGCAATTCTCCTGCCTTGGACTCTCATATCCCCATTTGGTTTTTTAATTGTATCTATCTATATTTAGCATATTGAGAAATTTTAAAAATATTAATTCATTTAAAAATAAACTCATTGCATGTTAACATATATATATATATATATATTTTTTTTTTTTTTTTTTTTTTTAGACAGAGTCTCACACTTTTGCCCAAGCAAGAGTGAGTGCCGTGGTGTCAGCCTAGCTCACAGCAACCTCAAACTCCTGGGCTCAAGCGATCCTTCTTCCTCAGTCTCCCAAGTAGCTGGGACTACAGGCATGTGCCACCATGCCCGGCTAATTTTTTTTTTTTTTTAATATATATACTTTTAGTTGGCCAATTAGTTTCTTTCTATTTATAGTAGGGACGGGGTCTCGCTCTTGCTCAGGGTGGTTTCGAACTCCTGAACTTGAGCGATCCGCCCGCCTCGGCCTCCCAGAGAGCTAGGATTACAGGCGTGAGCCACCGCGCCCGGCCAACATAAATATATTTTTGATGGAAAATGCTTATTTTCTAAAACACTTCTAAAAAATTTGGTGAGAAGAGTGGTATTATTTTTACCTTTTTGCAAATTGCTTTTATGTATTGCTTTCTAGAAGGCATCTGGATTCTCATATTTGCTTCTACATTCAGTCTGTTGCTGTTTATTACTTTGGTTGAAGTATATGAAAGAAATTCATCCTCATAAATATATGTATGTAGTTGGAAAGGGAGGATATTTTAATGCCTTTTTCAGATAATTGTGGATATTCTTATTTGATATTACACTAAAATTTGACAAGTAGTTTTTTAAAGGTTAGTTGCAATGTGAAACCTGAATTATGTCAGTGAATTTTTTTTGATTGTAACATTAAAATCCATTGGTCTGTTTTGCATATTGAATAGATATTTTACATTATATAGTCCCAAAAAATCTTTCACATTAATATCAACACCCATCAGAAAAATCTTTAAGTATTGGAAAAGTTTGAGTATTGGAAAACTTTCCAACTTGTGGTGAATAAAAGTTTTCAAAATACTAATTTTTGCATGAAGCTCAAATTTTATAATTGGCAACAAGTACTCTCAATTGTTTTTCTTCAAGTGATAGTCTCACTTTGTTCATTTTGAAAAAGTGTCTGCTAAATACCCAAGTCTGGACATCCATATTTGTGTTCAGCTGTTATTTCAAATCTAACTAATATTCTGTGAAAAAAAGGAGGTAGTTGAGCTTGCAACCCAAAACAGTCATCAAAACAGTGGTCACGTGTCTTTCTTTATGACTTTGGTATGCAGAAGTGCTTTATGCTTATCTCCCATTTCATCACGTAGAATATTAAAAAGATGTGTACATAGGGATCAAAATTAATACAGTTAATAGTTTTTACTCCCTTGTCACGAGCATTCTTAAGTAAAAGTTTTCTTTTTTTCCTCTTGTGTGTACCTGGCACATGACAGTGAAGAGTACAATGATTGCTAGTATAGTTTGGTGCCGTTAACTTGAATGATGCAATGGTGCCAGCAGTTTTACCCATCTTTACACTATCAGTGCAAGTGCTGACACAGTGAAAATGCAAATAACTTGAGTATTATCAGGAAAATAGTTTTGACATCGCAATTGCCCTGAAAGAGTTTGGAGGTCCATAGAGTGTACTTTGTAAACTGCCGCTTTGAGGAGTGGAACAGTTTTCATTGTGACATTGATTTGTTTGTTTGTTTTGACCAGTCACAGGGAGTAGAAGACATTTTTTAAAAATGATTTTTAAAAAAATTGTTTGAAATTGGAATAAACATGTCATTGAGGGTTTTTAGATATTACTGAGGGTTTTTATTGCTGGGTAGATAAGAATTTGTTCACAAGTTGTGATTAGTTATAATTCCTTTGAAAATGACCTACACTAGTACTATCCAACAGAATTTTATGCTATGAAGGAAATGCTCTATAAACTTTCATTGTCCTGCCAGATACCATGGCCCACACCCGTAATCCCAGCACTTTGGGAGCCTGAGTGAGGCAGGAGGATCGGTTGAGGCCAGGAGTTTGAGACCAGCCTGGACTACCTAGCAACACCTCATCTATACAAAAAATAAAAAAAATTAGCCAGACATGGTGGTGCATGTCCATATTCCCAGCTACTTGGGAGGCTGAGGAAGAAGGATCCTAGAGATTCAAGGCTGCAGTGAGCTATGATCATGTTACTGTCTTCCAGCCTGGCCAACAGAGGGAGACCTCATCTCCAAAAAAAAAAAAAAAAAAAAACCTCTACCATCCAAAATTGTACCCACTCTAGCCACTTGTGTCCTTTGAGCACTTAAGATGTGGCTAGTGTGACTGAGGAACTGTGTTATTTTTTTTCTTTTGGTATATGTATTTTTTTAATGTAAAAAACATTAACTTTTAAATTACAACTCAGTTTCTGTTTTTTAATGTTTTTTTAAAGAACAGTTTTAAGATTTATAGAAAATTGAGAAGATAGTACAATGTTATAAACATCTTATATCACCATGATGCATTGTACAATTAATGAACCAATATTGATACATTGTTATGAACTAAAGTCCGTCATTTATTCACATTTCCTTAGTTTTACTTAATGTCTTTTTCTGTTCCAGATTCCCATCCAGGATACCATACTACATAGTCATGTATCCATAAGCTTCTCTTGGCTGTGACAGTATCCCTGACTTTCCTTGTTTTTGATGACTTTGACAAGTTTGAGGAGTACTAGTCAAGTGTTTTGTAGAATGCCTCTCTATTAGAATTTCTCTGATATTTTTCTCATGATTAGACTGGGATAATGGGTCTTTTGGGAGGAAGATCACAGAGGTAAAGTGCCATTTTCATGACATCATATTAAGAGCACATACTGTCAACATGATTTATCACCATTGATGTTGACCTTGATACCTTGTCAGGTTTGTCCACTGCGGAAGTTACTCCCCCCACCTTGAGGAACTGAATTTAAAATTTTAGTTAATCCTAATTAATTTAACTTTATAAAGCCACATGTGGCTAATGGATACTGCAGTGGACAGCACAGTTATAGACAGTGTTTCTCAGTTTTAAGGTCTATCTAAAACTTTATTTAACATCTATTTTTATAGACTTAAAAGACAATTTAACATAAAAGAAGTATAAAATCTTGGTCTTGGAATGCATTGCCTCTGAGATGGGCAATCTACTATTTTTAATAAGCTTAGTCTTTTTAAAAAATCAACTTTGTGAGTTATAACTTTTATTTATTTTTCATTTTTTACGATATGCAAGTATGAGGTATAGTTTACAACTAAGAAAATACCTTCATTTAAAATATACTCATATAAGTGTGTATTTTGATGAGTTTTGAAAAATGTGTATGCTTTTGTAATCATCACCACAATTAAGATATATAACATTTTCATCATCCCTGGAAGTTTCCCTCCAGCTCTTCTTTTTTCTTTTTTTAAGACAGGATCTCTCACTCTTTTGCCCAGGCTGGAGTGCAGTGGCATGATTATAGCTCATTGCAACCTTGAACTCCTGGGCTTAAGTGATCCTCCCACCTTAGCCTCCAGAGTAGCAGGGACTGTAGGCACCCACCATTAAACCTGCCTAATTTCTTTTTTCCCCCCTTTATTATTTTTTTCAATATAGTCATGATTCATGAAGATCATCTTTTTTCTATATTTTGTAGAGATGGAGTCTCACAATGTTGGACAGGCTGGTCTCGAACTCCTGGCCTCAAGTGATCCTCCTCCCTTGGCCTCCCAAGGTGTTGGGATTATAGGTGTGAGCCACTGCGCCTGGCCTCTTACATCTTTTTTGTAGTCATTTTCCCTCCCCACTGCTGTTCCATTATCTGTGAATATATTAATTTTGCCTCTTCTAGAATTTGATGTAAATGGAATCATTCTTGAGTCTGACTTCTTTTGCTTAGCATAATATCTGTGATTCATCTGTGTTGCTGCATGTATCGGTAGATTGTTTAAATGCCAAGAATATTCCAAGGATGACTATTACAGTATTTGTTTAACATTCATCTGTGGATTAATATTTGGATTGTTCTCAGCTTGGGCTATTAGGAATAAATCTGACCTTAGTTTCATGGCATAGGTAGGAATTCAGAATTGTACTGGGTTGCAATGTTTGTCACAACACTGTAAATTAGGAATTTAAATTCCTATTAGGAAAAGATGAAAAGCCTGGAGAGCATCTGTAATTTTTTTTAAGATACGCAAGGTTTTGTGTATAATATGTGGGTCAGGTAGATAAAGACAATTCCGTGGACTTCTGTTGACTTTGTGGGGGAAAAAAGTTCTTTGTTAGTTCCTAAGGTTAAATGCTTAGTAATAAAGTGAAAATAAATCATATTTTAAAAATTACTCAAAAATATTTGCATGTTTAGTAATGAAGAGATCTAGTATTGTCAGATGAGATGGGTGCAGAAGGAAAAAGTGTTTTCTGCCATAATAGATCCGAGAAGAATTTTACTTTATTTTTGTACCTTAAAAAATTGTTTTTAAACAATTAATGTTGAAAAGAATGTTAACTCTATGACATTTATGTTGGGCTTGTAAAAGTATTTCAAACAGGCCAGGCATATACTTTTTGTGACAACTAAAACGTATTTTGTTAAAAAGTAATTCAAGAATATTATTGCAAGTTATGAAAAGAGAGGAAAATCATTAAATTCACCTCACTAATATTTCTTCATCTTGTGTTCTTTTTGTCTTTTTTGACATATGTGTAACTACACTTTTGTTTGCAGATGTTATCGTACCTGTATTCTGTTGAGTGAATGTGCCACTTTTACAAGACTGCCTTCAGTCTTTTACTATGAAAAGTGTTACTATTAGAAGTGATATGTTGTATGTGGTTTCCATTCATATTTGGCCTTTTCCTCTTCATCTTTTTAGTTAGCTCTCTTCTGAAGTTTGAGAAAAATACATTCTGAGACCTACATTTTTTTAGTCTGGTGAATGAGTCTTGCTTGTTTCATTTGGATGTAAGACTTATTGATGGTCTTAAAGAGGTAACAGATTGTAGATTATTTTGTCAAGGTAGTGCTATAAGCTTTTTTAATGACAAAAATCTAAGTAGGGAATGAATTTAATATGTATTATCAGACTTGCATTTAAAATAGTTTTGTTTCATGCCCATTGAAATTTTTTATTTTATTATTTTCTTGGTGATAAGGCTGGAGTGCAGTGGCACTGTCATAGCTCATTGTAACCTCCAACTCCTGGGCTCAAGCAGTCCTCCTGCCTCAGCTTCCCAGGTAGCTAGGACTACATGTGCGCACCACCATGCCTGGCTAATTTTTCTATTTTTTTGTGGAGAATGGGGTCTTGCTCTGTTGCCCAGGTTGGTCTTGAACTCCTGGCTTCAGGTGATCCTCCCACCTTGGCTTCCCAGAGTGCCGAGATTATAGGTGTAAACCACCACCAGCCCCCACTGAATTATTTTTAATTGTCCTTTTTTTCTAGCTAAACCATTTATGATTTAATGAAAACTTTATAAAAATAATTGAGATGTAAAACATAGTAAATGTGCACAAATCTGAGATGTTCAGTTTGATAAAATTTTATATATGTGTATACTTTATATATGTGTATAACCCCTTAGATCATGATGATAGTGAACATTTTCAGCACTCTAATTCTCTTCTATTCCTAGTCAATACTCCTCACTTCCCATGGTGAACACTTTCCTGACATCGGTCATCATTGATTATTTTATCTTAAACATCACATAAAAGATGTCAGACAGTGTGTATTCTTTTGTGGCCAGCTGCTTTTGCTGAATGTCATGTCCATGATGTCTAGCAGATTCACACAATATTGTTGTATCAGTAATTGGTTCTTTTTTTTTAACTACTTAATAGTATTTCATTTTAATGAATATACTGCAAATTCCTTATCCTGTTTATGTACACATGTATTGATGGACATAATAGCCAAATGTCAGTTTTTAGCAATTATGAGTAAAGCTACTATGAATCCCTTGTCTTTTGGTAGAAATATAAATTCATTTCCCTTTGGTATATGTCTAGCAGTGGATTATGGAATCACGGGGTAGGTATTAGATTTAATAGATATTGCCAAACTTTTTGAAGTGGTTGCACTAATTTGCATTAATGAAGTTATTGATCTTGTATTATCTTAATCCAGATTTGGCTAAAGTAGAAATAGCTGGCTGCTAGAGTGGGGACAGAACTATTCATTTATTTAGTATATGTGTAAAGAGTGCTAGAGGAATAGGTCTTTTTTATGCTTTTGGAAAAATGTAAGTAGGGAATGGGGGGCAGTTTCAGGTTCCTTGGTGTTCACTCTGTTTCAGTCTTGTGGTAGTCTGTATGGGGTACTGGCTTGACTCCATTCCAGATTTTGCCATTTTTTTTTTTTTTTTTTGGAGACAGAGTCTCACTCTGTTCCCCAGGCTAGAGTGCCGTGGCGTCAACCTAGCTCACAGCAACCTCAAACTCCTGGGCTCAGGCGATGCTCCTGCCTCAGCCTTCCAAGTAGCTGGAACTACAGGTGTGCACTACCATGCCCAAAAAGAAAAATAATTATACTAATAATCAGAGATAACATAATAGTTTTTAAGAAGTTGACAAAAAGGCCAGATTATAGAATATTCATTGTCAAGTACAAGGATGCAGTTTGTTGGCAAAGACAGACTTGCTGGTGTTAGTTGCGTCAGGAATATATTTACTTGAATATACTCGTAAGTAATTTTGAATAATGGACAAGGTCTGAAATAGTGGTTATGTAGAAGTATTCTCTCAGCTATTTTTTTTTAATTTTTGAGACAGAGTCTCACTCTGTTGCCAGGGCTAGAGTGCCGTGGTATCAGCCCAGCTCACAGCAACCTCAAACTCTGGGTTCAAGTGATCCTCCTGCCTCAGCCTCCCGAGTATCTGGGACTACAAGCATATGCCACCATGCCCTGCTAATTTTTTTTTTCTGTGTTAGTTGCCCAGCTAATTTCTTTCTATTTTTAGTACAGGTGGGGTCTCACTCTTGCCTGGGTTGATCTGGAACTCCTGACCTCAAGTGATCCTCATACCTCAGCCTCCCTGAGTACTAGGATTACAGGTGTGATGCTGAGCCTCTCTGAGCTATTTTTAAGACAGCCTTTAGAATATGCTATTAGGCCTTTGTTTGAAGTCCTTGTCCTTAGACTGGAATAGCCAAAGTAGAGAAGAGGCCAGAGGAGGGAGGTGAGAGCTCTCTCAGTTTCTTTCCGCATGAGAAAGATACGCTAATAGGGCAGTCTCAGAGCTAACAGAGTATTTTGCTCACATTTCCTTCAGAGACAATTTATGTCTTTTTCTGATGCCTTCCTCAAAAGTTTGAGTACTCCTGTCTCTCTGAGATGCTAGGCCTAGTTCTCAGAATTCTTGAGGCCTGCTAATGTGTTCCTGTCATCATTTGTCATTGTCCAGACTGAAAGTCCATCTCATTAGTCATCCTTTTTTGTAGTTTAATCTTCATACTACTCAGAGTTTCATCTTCCCGTGACCCAAGCTCATGGTTTCATTCCTTTCTAAGACTTTTCTACTGAATTCTCTGAAATGTCATTTTTCGTGTTAAAACTCTCCGTTATGTTAAACTGTTCATAAGATGTTTTTCACCAGGAGGCAGAATCAGTGTCTTCATTCTCTGCATTCATGCCTATTCTGTTCCTTTACTGGGGTGGCTATTCAGCCTGGTTTGCTCCTGTTCCGTCTGTGTAGTTATTAATACCCTTTTCACATAATCATTTTCTGGTTTAGGTGATAGATTGTATAAAGTCATCCTAGCTGTTATTCCTGTATTTTTGTGCAAAACCCCTTTTCCTCTGAAGTGCATGCTGTCTGACAGTACAATGCTGTTTCCCTCATTATTGTCAGTTATAGACACTGTGGTCTCACCCTTGGATTCATTGTCTTCTCTACTGTCCTCTCTGCCATTGTCCTGAGATTATTTTGACCCATCCAATCCTCCCAAGCTCCTGGTTCTTTGACTTTTACCTCTTTTCCTTTCATTTTTATTCCTACTATGCCTGCTTTTTGACATTACCAACATCTAAATTTGTCAGCTCTCTTCTGTTGTTTCTACTTCCTTCTCCATAGTGCCTAAAATACACTTTTGCCAGCACCCTCCACTTTGCCTCTTTATTCTTCCCTTGACAGTGCTGACAAAACTCTAACCCTGGTTTAGTCCTACTTTTGGCTCTCTCTGCCCTGTACCCAGGCTGCTAAGAGAAAGAAGCTCACAACCATGCAGATTGGTTTCCTCTCTGTCTTGATTGGGCCTTCAGAGCTACTGTAGCTAAATGCAGTAAAGTGTTCTGGATTGGATCCTAGAAAAGAACAAGCACATTGTTGGCAAAACTGGCGAAATCCAAAGAAACTCTGAAATTTAGGTAATAGTGATGTACCATTGTTGGTTTCTTAGTTTTGACAAAGTTCTGTGATAATGCATTATGTTGTTAACATCATGGGAAACTGAGCGAAATTTCTGTATTTGTAACTCTTTTATAAATCTAAAATTATTCCTAAATAAAGTTTATTAAAAAAAATACTATTGGCTGGATGCTGTGGGCTCATGCCTGTAATCCTAGCACTTTGGGAGCCTGAGGTGGGAGGATCATTTGAGGTCAAGAGTTCAAGACCAGCCTGAGCAACATAGCAGGAGCCCCCTCTCTACAAAAAGTAAAAATATTAGCTGGGCATGGTTGCGTGTGCTTGTAGTCCTAGCTATTTGAGAGGCTGAGACAGGAGGATCACTTGAGCCCAGGAGTTTGAGGCTGTGGTGAGCTATGATGACGCCACTGCACTCTAGCCTGAGCAACAGAGCAGGACCCTGTCTTGAAAAAAATATACACACACACACCAAAACTATTGTACCACAGCAGCCATTGATTTCTTTATTCTACTCAAACCCTACCCTATCATATTCTCTGTCATTTGCCTACTTCTTTGAGAAAATTGAGGCCGTGAAATATGAATTCCCCTCAATTTCCTACCATATCCCCCTACCCCTCGCAAAAACTGACAAAACAAAAAAACACAGAAATAGCCTTGTAGGCGTCTTAAGTCATTTGTATCTACTTTCTCCCCCCCCCTTTCCTTTTTTCCCTAGATACATTCTGCACAGATGGATCTACTTTCCTTTTGTCACAAGTGGATAGGAATAAAGTTTTTCTTCCCGTTTGTTCTTTGAAACCCCATCTTTCCTGCCTTCTCAGAGACTTCATTTACATCATATTTTTGCTGAATTGTTTGTTCGCCTTTTGACTCTAGTACTTTTCCGTTGGGATAGTTTCATCTTTCTTTCTTTCTTTCTTTTTCTTTTTCTTTTTTTTTTTTTTTTTTTTTGCCATTTTCCTCCTTTACTGGCAGGGATATTTTCATCTAAAGCAAAAAATTGAAATTTTCATTCCACTCTGCTTCATTTCTCTTCACCCTTTCACAGCTAAAGAGTTGACTGCATTGTGATCCTCCCTTCCTCACCTCCGGGTCACTCCTCACACTACTGAAATCTGGTTTTGTGCCCCTACCACATTCCTGTAACTGCATTCTTCAAGATTACTAGTGACTTCACTGTTGAAGGCAATGAAGACTTTTCAGTCTTTCTCTTTTCTGACTTTTGAAACTTTTGAATACTTCCCCCCCAAAAATTGTACCAGTGCTGTCTTTATCGTATGCACAATTTAGAAAGTTATTAGGAAAAGAATTACCTGTAATTCCACTACTCAGAAGTAAATATTAACATTTTGGGTACTTTCCATTTATATATATATACACACACACACCCATGTATTTTAAAATGTATTGAATATAATCATATTCTCTGTAACTTGTCTTGAACACTTAATATATTGTTGATGTCTTTTCATATCAGTAAGTATAGTTACGTTATCACTTCTCCCTTCCCTGCTGGTTTTTAGATCTAATTCATTCTCCTCCAGGTATCTTCAATGATTCCTCTAAAGTACAAATTTCATCCTGAACTCTTAGCTACCCAGATCTTTTCCTAACCTTTCATTGCCCCCTTGGGATATAAAATACAAAGACTTTTGTGATATATAGCCACTCACTACTTTATTAATCTTCACTTTAGTTTTTAGCCTTATTGAACAAAATGATAATCTCCCCAAATAACCCAGCTCTTTCTCCTTTAGTATTCCCTCCATATCCCTCTATCCCCTCTTACTCTTAAAAACTTTGCTTTGGGGTACCCTCATTTAACCTTTGGTTGTAACTCTATGGATCCACTTTCAAATCTGTGTCTCCTTATCCTGTCTCTACTCCTGAATTCAAAGTCCTTTGGATATCTTCTCAGGCACCTTGCATTTATTTTGTGCAAAACCATACTCACTGTCCTTCCTCTAAAATCGTTTCTTTTCTATTTTCTGCTTCCTTTTATACTTTGTAATATGGATTTGAAATGTATCCCACCCTCAATATTGAATCTTATAGAGTCCAGTCTATTTTTGCATCCTCTGTTTTAGATTTTCCCTTCCAGAGGGAGCAGTGCTTTTTTCTTTTTCTTCTCTTCTCTTCTATTTTTGAGACAGGATCTTGCTCTGTTGCCTGGACTAGAGTGCAGTAGTGTCATCATAGCTCACTGCAACCTCAAACTCCTGGGCTCAAGCAATCCTTTTTCCTTGGCCTCCCAAAGTGCTAGGATTATAGGCGTGAGCCACCATGCCCAACTACAGTGCTTTTTCTACTTTGGGAAATATTTTATGGAGAAGGTGTTTGAATGGATCCTTGGTTTTGTACAGGTCATTCTGAGGGAGGGAGAGCTGGCTTCTGGGGGAAGGGAATGGCGTGAGCAGAACTAAATGAGAAGGAAAATGCAGTGGACTATAGAAAGTTGTTACTTGGCTTTGAGTTGGGATATAACACAATAGAGGATTGAGTTAGGGAGGCATGGGTTGCCAGATTGGTAGGAACTGGAATACTATGAGTTCTGGCCATATACAGAAGGGTTAATGGAGTGTCTTTAATGAGGGACGTAGGCCACGACCAGAATGGTGCTTTCGGCTGAGTCAGGGAAGCAAATTAGAAATTTTACTGTAATAATCCATACATGCATTAATAGAATTTAGAATATAATGAAAGAAGAATGCAAGAGAATCTTAAAGGAAGAGTTGGCCAGATTTGAGACAAAATGGTTGAATATGAGTGATAGAGGAGTTTCAGATGACTCTGGGCTTTGAGGTCCTGTTGACCAGTAAACTGTGGAAACAATGGCACCTTGGTCTATTGATGATGAGATAGATATCTAGGAGGGGCAGGCAGTTCGAAGTGCCATACTGGTTGTGAGAGAAAAAAATTAAATTTGTAGTTAATGGCAGGGGTGGGCTCTCCCCTGCCGGAGGAGGCATTTAGAAATTTGGGAGAGAATTTTTTGTTGCTCTTGTTATAATGCCAGCCTTACTCCCTGCATGCATTCTTTGTCACTTCATGATTTTGTTGGAAGAGTTCTATCTACAAGGTTGGTAGAAAAATTCGAGACAATATCTGAACAGAATTTATAGTTAAATAAACTATAAGTACTCAGAGGCAAGTTAGAAAAGAAGAGAAAATTTTGGGGAATGCTGACTTGAGGGAATAAAGATAGAAAAAAATATCAGAATGATGCTAGTCATGGAGATGAAAAGAGATAATTTAAAGAAAGGACAATTTAGAGAGGCAGAATAGCATGGTGGAGCGTAGCATCCAGAATGTGGTTCAAATCCTGAATTGCTTTATAACTTCAGAGCTGTTTTCTAAAGGTCACAAGCCTTCTAGGAGCCTGAGTTGGTAACATTTGGCTAGGTGGGGTTTAAAATGATGGCAAAGCCTATGCTCATTTCAATATCTTACTATATCCTTAGAAAAGACTATTCAGAAATAATGCACAGTTTCTGTTCCAAGTAACTTATAATTCAGAAGCATATAGTACAAGACAATCCCTCCAGTACATATAAATACATTAAACCTGTGCTTATTTAAGTTGATTTGGAAGGAGCAGCCTGGTGTGAGGAACTCAGAATTAAGAAAGTACAATATTTTAACTGCTTAAGTTAGATTTCTTCAGCAATTATAGCTCTTAGATTTCCTGCTTTAATTCATATAGGATAATTAGCAGAACACTCTTCTGAGTCATGTAGGTCTCTTTACTTGATAATTAAATTGCTTGGGTTACGATTCTTAGGTTCTTAAGAGTTCTTCAGATATCTTTACATTAGGAAATAATTTTCTTGTGGAAAACATGTTGTAAATGGTAGTTGGGTTCCCAGCTCAAGGCATTAAAAAAATTTCTGAGCTTTTATTGCTTGTGCATTATGGTAGTTTACAGTACCTGAAGATTTATAGGTGGGATGATAAAGTTGTCTGAAACAAAATTTCCTTGCTTTTTGTTTCTGGGATGCTGGGCGAGTCCAGAGCTTCTCTTGTATTTCAAGACCGTTGCCTGCAGTTGGTTAGGTTATGCACTAGGGGCTCCATTTGTATCATTTGTATTACTAGTGCCCCTGGAGTTTTGTACTTTCCACAACCTATGTGGCCATATGTGATGGCTTTCTAGTAAGTTAAAGGGGGAAAAAATTAAATCACTAACAGTAATTTTAGTATTTTCTCAAATACCAAATAGTTTGGTGTTTTTTTTTTTTGTTTTTTTTTTTGAGACAGAGTCTTACTCTGTTGCCGGGGCTAGAGTGCCGTGGCGTCAGCCTGGCTCACAGCAACCTCAAACTCCTGGGCTCAAGCAATCCTTCTGCCTCAGTCTCCTGAGTACCTGGGACTACAGGCATGCGCCACCATGCCCGGCTAATTTTTTTCTATATATTTTAACTGGCCAATTAATTTCTTTCTATTTTTAGTAGAGACGGGGGTCTTGCTCTTGCTCAGGCTGGTTTCGAACTCCTGACCTTTAGCGATCCTCCCGCCTCGGCCTCCCACAGTGCTAGGATTATAGGCGTGAGCCACCGTGCCCAGCCCCAAGTAGTTTGATTTTTAATTGAGATTCACCTGCTTTATAATTTCAGTCTGGTTTAAATCCTGGCTTGCTTTATAAATTCAGAGCCGTTATCCAATGGTCTCAAGTTTCCTAGGGATTTGAGTTTAAAGCATTTGGATAGGTGGGGTTAAAATGACGGTAAAAACAATCCTCCAAAATATTTTGTATTACAGAAAAACTTAGTTTATATAGTCTCTCTAGTCTCTCTCTATCTATTTGTTAGCCGAGTAGGTCCACATACTTTCAAAAACACACTGAATTGCTTTATGCTAAATAAAGTCACAGGGCTGATTTGTAAGCAGTATACGTGTCTTAATTTAACAGCAGGCACCTTGCCTGGGATCTAATCATTGCTACCTTGACAAGTCATTTCAGTTGGGATGTACCATGATTTTAATGAAGCTAACGTGTCAGTTGTAACATTCATCATTTTAGGCATTACTAAGAAAGAACTCATACTGCTAGGTAAACTCTGGCACAGTTTTCTTATTACTTAGAATTATTTTATATTTTTTAACAAGAGCTCTTTTAAACTTATTTAGCAAATCTAATAGATTTTTATTATACAGTGTGTAATTTTAATGCATGAATTAAAGAGAAAAATAGAAGTGAAATAAATTGGTGAAGATAGTATTAAGATTTCTAGATATTCAAAGTCTGATTCTTCTAAATCACTTTTCAACTTGGCATTATAGAAGTCTCCTTCTTCCTTCCTTCTCCCTCTCCGCTAGTATTAGTGATGGAGCAAAAAGGGAGTGCTCCATTATTATTTTGTTTTTTTTGAGACAGAGTCTTGTTCTGTTGCTGGGGCTAGAATGCTGTGGCATCAGCCTAGCTCACAGCAAGCTCAAACTCCTGGGCCCAAGCGATTGTCCTGCCTCAGCCTTCTGAGTAGCTGGGACTATAGATGTGTGCCACCATGCCTGGCTAATTTTTTCTGTTTTTAGTTGTCTGGCTAATTTCTTTTTTTTAAATTTTTAGTAGAGACGGGATCTCGCTCTTGCTCAGGCTAGTCTGGAACTCCTGACCTTAAACAATCCTCCTGCCTCGACCTCCCAGAGTGCTAGGATTACAGGCCTGAGCCACCATGCCCAGCCTCCATTATTTTCTTACCAGTTTAAAGTTTGGTGATTTGGTGCTTGTGAAGATCTTAAAAGCAATCAATATAAGCTGTTCAATTTTTAACCTCTTTGAAACACTTCTGGGCTGTCGCATGTGGTCACATGGGTTGTGTAGTGTCATGTATCAGCAGCAAACTGTAACACGCTTCATTGGATTGTGTTTTTTTTTTCTTTTTCTTTTGTCCTGTAAAGTACTTGGAATCATTCCTCCAATGATGAATAGTAACTTCACTAATATCCTATTAATGTATTTGCTTTCTTTCTGTTATACAATAAATTTTGTTTGATGCAGAATCATATTGTAATTATTTTGAAGACATTTAAAGCAGCAGTTAAAACTAAAAGTCAGCCCTTGTGCAGACAACTGTGACATAACTGCCACGAATCCAATAGCAGTTGTGACATGGCATTGATTTAAGATGCATTCTAATTTCAGAGGAATTAAAAAAAAAATGTGTCTTATGTTTTTGGATCATCAGTTGCTTAAGAGGTGAGGAGTGCACTAAGTTTATCACAGTTTGAGTCTAGTGTGTACACCCCTTGTCTGGCCGGGGAGCAGGGAATCTCCCCTGGAGTCCACTTAGTTGACATATGGCCAGAGATACCTTTCAGAAGGACAGATAAATGAATAGCTGATTATGGTGGTTAACACACTTTTACTTTGCTGTTTCTAAGTTTTAAACTAATTTCTAGTTTGTTACTTTTTAGATCATTTAAACAGAGGCAACAGTCAGGATGATGTAATGTATCTTAGAGATACTTTACAGTAGTATACAGTTGTCCCGCAGAATCTGTTGGGGAGTGGTTCTGGGACCTCCCTCAGATACTAGAGTCCTTAAATGCTCCAGTCCTTGGTATAAAATAGCATAATATTTACATATAACCTATGCACATCCTCCTGTATACTTTAAATTATTTCTAGATTACTTATAGTAGTTAATATAATGTAAATGCTCTGTAAATAGTTCCTATACTATGTTCTTTAGGGAATAATGACAAGGAAAAAAAAGTCCGTACATGTTAGATACAGGCACAATTTTTTTTCTTTGTATCTGTAGTCAGTTGAATCCACAGATGCGGAAGGCTGACTATATTTACAATTTTTACAGTATCTTCCTTTTTTAAATTTAATTTTGTTTCTGAGTATTATGGGGGTACAAACGTTTTGATTACATAAATTGCTTTTGTGTCGTTTGAGTCAAAGTTATAGGTGTGCGTATCACCCAGATAGTGTGCCTTGTACCTGTTAGGGTGTGAATTTACTCATCCCCTCCTCCCCCTCCCACCTGTTTGATTTCTGAGGAGTTTTATTTCCATATGTAGACGAGTGTTGTTTAGTTAGTTCCAATTTAATGGTGAGTACAAGTGGTGTTTGTTTTTCCATTCTTGTGATATACTTCACTTAGAAGAATGAAGTTCTCCAGTTCCATCCAGGTTAATGTAAGAGGTATTAGTTCACAATTTTTTTTTATGGCTGAATAACACTCTGTGGTGTACATATACCACATTTTATTGATCCACTCATGTGCTGATGGGCACTTGGATTTTCCACATCTTTGCAGTTGTGAATTGTGCTGCTGTAAACATTTGGATGCAAGTGTCTTTTTTTATAAGATGTCCTTTTTTCCTTTGGGTGAATACCCAGTAGTGGGATTGCTGGATCAAGTGGTAGGTCTACTTTTAGTTCTTTGAGGTCTCTCCATACTAGTTTCCATAGATGTGTACTAGTTTGCAGTCCCACCAACATTGTATGTGTTCCTATCTCTTTGTATCCATGCCAGCATTTGTTGTTTTGGGATTTTTTTTTTTTTTTGAGACAGAGTCTCACTGTGTTGCCCCGGCTAGAGTGCCGTGGCGTCAGCCTAGCTCACTCACAGCAACCTCAAACTCCTGGGCTCAAGCGATCCTTCTGCCTCAGCCTCCCAGGTAGCTGGGACTACAGGCATGTGCCACCATGCCTGGCTAATTTTTTCTGTTTTTGGTAGAGACGGGGTCTCGCTTTTGTTCAGGCTGGTCTTGAACTCCTGAGCTCAAGCAATCCGCCTGCCTCAGCCTCCCATGGTGCTAGGATTACAGGTGTGAGCCACCGTGCCTGGCCTGTTTTGGGATTTTTTTGATCTTCCTTTTTGTTTTTTGAGACAGGGTCTTGCTCTGTCACCTAGGCTAGGGTGCAGTAGCATCATCATAGCTCATTGCAACCTCAAACTCCTGGGCTCAAGGTATCCTCCTGCCTCAGCCTTCTGAGTAACTGGGACTACAGGCGCAGGCCACCATACTCTGGCTAATTTTTTTTATTTTTTTGTAGAGATGGGTGTCTAGCCTTGTTTGTTGCTCAATCTGGTCTTGAACTCCTGGCCTCAAGCAGTCCTCCCACTTCAGCGTCCCAAAGTGCTAGGATTACAAGCAGGAGCCACCACGTCCGTTCTATATTCTAAGCACGCATATCTTTTTTTTTTTTTTTTTAATTTTGGAATATTACAGGGATACAAATGTTTAGGTTACATATATTGCCTTTGCCCCACCCCAGTCGGAGCTATGAGCCTGTCCATACTCCAAATGGTGCGCACTGCACCCATTAGGTGTGAGTATAGCTATGCCCTCCTCCCCCCTCCTACCTGCCCAACACCCGAAGAAAGTTACTACTATATATGCACATAAGTGTTGATCAATTAATACCAATATGATGTTGAGTACATGTGGTGCTTATTTTTTCATTCTTGTGATATTTCACTTAGTAGAATGGGCTCCAGCTCTATCCAGTATAATATGAGAGGTGCTGTATCACCATGGTTTTTTGTGGCTGATCATATCTTAAATTGCTTTTGAAATTTCACTTATGAAATTTATTAGCTCATGATTTTAACTTGACAATCCAGGATAATTTTTTGAAGAATCACTAGGGTGTAAAGTGTTAGCAGAAGGTGGGAAGACTTGTGGCAGAAGCTGTAAGATAGGTAAGGAGGGACCTTATTTCAAGGTGGTGGGGGAGCCATGTAAGAGTAGTAGAAACTAAACTGTAAATATATTACCTTTCATTCACTCCTCATTGCTCCAGGGCTAAAGGAGAATATCCTTAATTTGGTCCTCAGTGCCCTGCATGGTTTGCTCTCACTTGTCTCACCAGCTTTACTTTATGTTGTGCCTCTTGTCCCCAGGTACACGTAAACATACGGGGAGTTGGAATGTTAGGGCTGATTTATTCACTTAACTTCACTTTGCCTGTTGCAGTATTGTTATAAATAGGAATTCAACAGTCTCATTCTTGTGACTCCAGTTGAGAGGAGCATGAGTAAAACATAGTCAGTAGCTGTGCTTTCTGAACTGGAATTCAGCATTCAATCTTGACTAATTGTATGGAGATATTTTCCTCTTTCACAGGTTTCTCCACGTATAAAAACCTACTGTAAAAATACGGAAAAGAATGGCAGCGGAAACGCAGACACTGAACTTTGGGCCTGAATGGTGAGTTTTCAAAATCTGATCCTTTTTAGTATTGGATGACTAATACAGTAAGGTATTTCATGGGTCCTGGGTGATTTATAAATGTGCATGTTTTGAGACTTTTTTCTTGATGTGCCTAGCTGAAAACAATGTGCTAGCCCAGGAGTAAATTATATTTGGCAAATGACTGCATTTTATACTTCATTAAAAATTTTTTTCTGATTGTGTAAGGATACTGAAATTAAAACTCCCCACAGTTCACTACCCTGGAAAATTTACTTTTTGTTTGAGCCCTTGTCTGGGTGCATATACAATTTTATAATTATAACATTTATGTCTGTGTATTTTCTGATACTGTGTTTTGTGATTTCTATTCATAGACTCATTTGAAAAATAATTTTTATTGAAATATTTGAATTGGGCTGGGCGCGGTGGCTCACGTCTATAATCCTAGCACTCTGGGAGGCTGAGATGGGCGGATCGTTTGAGCTCAGGAGTTTGAGACCAGCCTGAGCAAGAGTGAGACCCCGTCTCTACTAAAAAAATAGAAAGAAATTAGCTGAACAACTAAAAATATATATATAAACAATTAGCTGGGCATGGTGGCACATGCCTATAGTCCCAGCAACTCGGGATGCTGAGGCAGTAGGATTGCTTGAGGCCGGGTGTTTGAGGTCGCTGTGAGCTGGGCTGATGCCATGGCACTCTATAGCCCAGGCAACAGAGTGAGACTCTGTCTCAAAAAAAACAAAGAAAGAAATATTTGAATTTTATTTTATTTATTTATTTTTTTGAGACAGAGTCTCACTCTGTTGCCTGGGCTATAGAGTGCCATGGCATCAGCCTAGCTCACAGCAACCTCAAACTCCTGGGCTCAAGCCATCCTTCTGCCGCAGCCTCCCGAGTA
The DNA here is from genome assembly GCA_963574885.1 of Lepilemur ruficaudatus. Taxonomy (NCBI): domain Eukaryota; kingdom Metazoa; phylum Chordata; class Mammalia; order Primates; family Lepilemuridae; genus Lepilemur; species Lepilemur ruficaudatus. The sequence goes on from CAUYRT010095628.1 coordinate 29,552, forward strand.
GTTGGGACTACAGGCATGTGCCACCATGCCCGGCTAATTTTTTTTTTTACATATATTTTTAGTTGTCCAATTAATTTCTTTCTATTTATAGTAGAGACGGGGTCTCGCTCTTGCTCAGGCCAGTCTCGAACTCCTGACCTTGAGCTATCCACCCGCCCCGGCCTCCCAGAGAGCTAGGATTACAGGCGTGAGCCACCGCGCCTGGCCTGAATTTTATTTTATTGATGGGCTAGGCAGGTGGTCCAGAATTATACAGGCTGTTAGTAGTATCTAGGATTGAGTTAGTTAGCATTGGCTATAATAACAATTAATTAATTGACTTTTGAGTCTCTAACAGATGTGTTTGCACCCTGAATATGGAATTCTCTTGGAATTTTGGGATTCATCACATTGTAGTATGACTCTCTCCCTTTCTTTCTCTTCCCCAAAGTTGGTGATTAAAGATCCTCTCTTTGTTGGCATTAATAATAATAATTAGTTTTTCTATTGAAATCTTGAACAACCCCTTTGATAACATCAGAGGCAGTATCTAAGTAGATAAGTTGGGTTCTTGTCTCAGACATTTTGATTTTTGGGTGGGGGTTTGAAAGATGATGAAGACTTCCTATTCAAAGATTCTTATTAACTTACCATATTATAAACATTTCTTTTTATATGTAATTACTGAATTTTCTTAACCTTTATAGCTAGCATTTGGAGACTAAGGAGAAACCAGTATTTGGAGTTCTAAGAACTGGTATAACACCTTCTCTGAGAGTTTATTTCAAGATTGTTGACTTAAATAATGCTGTACTTGTTTTAGTTATTATTTTAGATTTTATTTTATGTTTTTGAGACAGAGTCTCACTCTGTTAGCTGGGCTAGAGTGCCGTGGCGTCAGCTTAGCTCGCAGCAACCTCAAACTCCTGGGCTCAAATGATCCTCCTGCCTCAGCCTCCCGGGTAGCTGGGACTATAGGCATACGCCACTGTGCCTGGCTATGTTTTTCTCTTTTTTAGATGTTTGGCTAATTTCTTTCTATTTATAGTAGAGACGGGGTCTCACTCTTGCTCAGGGTTGTCTCAAACTCCTGAGCTCAAGCAGTCTTCCCACCTTGGCCTCCCACAGTGCTAGGATTATAGGCATGAGCCACCTCGCCCACCTTTAGATTTTAAAAATGATTTTTTAGCTGGTCACAGTGGCTCACAGAATGTAATCTCAGCACTTTAGGAGGCTGAGGCAGGAGGATTCCTTAAGGCTGGCAGTTCGAGATCAGTGCGAGCAACATAGCTAGACCCTGTCCTGTAAAAAATTTGAAAAATCAGCCAAGTGTGGTGGTATACACCTGTAATCCCAGCTACTTGGAGGCTGAGGCGGGAGGATTGCTTGAGGCCAGGAGTTTGAGCTTGTAGTGAACTGTGGTGATGCCACTGTACTCTATCCTGGGCAACAGAGTGAGATCTTGTGTCCAAAGAAAAAGATTTTTAAAATTATCAAATCAGGAAAAGTTTCTAGAAAAATAAGAAAGTACAAGTATGCTAGAAGAAGATATAATCACCATAATTTCACCATCCATGGTAACCACTGTAGATGTTTTGGTGTATCTTTCCGGGTGGTTTTGTGTATGCTTGCTGGTGTATATTTCCATTTATTTTCTGAAAAATTGGATCATGCTGTACATCCAATTTTGTAATTTGCTTTTAAAAAATAATGAAATAAAAACCAACTTTTTTATTAAAAAATATTTTCTATTCTATTAAATGGTTGCATTGTATGGATTTACCATCATTTATTTAATCTTCTAGATGTAGCATATAGAGGTTCTCAGTTTTTCTGTTTTCTTTTTTTTTTTTTTTTGGAGACAGAGTCTAACACTGTTGCCCTAAGTAGAATGCTGTGGGGTCAGCCTGGTTCATAGCAATCACAAACTCCTGGGCTCAAGCAGTCCTCTTGCCTCAGCCTCCTCAGTAGATGGGACTATAGGTGCATGCCGCCACACCTGGCTAATTTTTCTGTTTTCAGTAGAGACAGGTTCTCTCTCTTGCTCAGGCTGGTCTTGAACTCCTGAGCTCAAGCAATCCTCCCACCTTGGCCTCTCAGAGTGCTAGGATTACAGGCATGAGCCAACACATCTGGCCCTCAGTTTTTCATTATTATAAAAATATTTTTAATGAACATTCTTTTAGCTAAATTATTATTCATATCTTATTAACTTCTTTTACTAAGTGGATTTAAATTTATATAGCTCACTTTGTAGACCCACTATGTAAATACTTTTTGTAAAGAGCTCTTCTGCCTTTATCTAGAGTTTGTAACTGCTTCTTTTTTGTATTGACATGCACTTATGTTTCTTTCTTTGTAAAAACATGATTAAAATCATCAGCTAACTTAAATTTTTTTTTTCGGGATCCTTTTGTTAATAGGTAACAAAAAGAAGTCACTAAGAATTTGGCAATAACATAAGGAAAAAAAAACTGGTGATATTCTAGAGCCAATACACATTTAGCTTGATGCTTTACATCCATTATGCATGGATTGACAAACTATGGCATGCGGTACTGTAAAGTTTTTGTAAGTAAAGTTTTATTGAAAGACAGCCACACACATTTGTTTTTTTATTTTCTGACTGCTTGCTTATTATAGTGGCAGGTTACATCAGAGGCTGTCTTGTTTCCAGAGCCCAAATTTTTACCCTCTGGCACTTTACAGAACAGGTTTGCTGGCCCCAGCTCTACACCATGAGTTCCCAAACAAAGTCATCTCAGTATGTCATTGACTCAGTCTGTCAGTGGCATCTTACACATCCTTCTTCATATTGATTACTCTGGAGTTTTGTTTGATGATTTTTTTTTGATCAGCCCAGTGTTTCATACAAAATTTGAATTGACGTAACTTTAGCAGAGGGTGGTCACCAGTCCCATCCTTAAGTAGCTTTACCTAATTGTTTGCTGTATTACTCTGTAGGCTTTTGAGCTTAGGAGATTTCCCTTAATCATCTCAAATGCTGATAAACTGAGGAATGAAGGTCTAAATAGTCACATTGCCTTATTTATACTATCTGTGTATCAGAATTCCTTCTGGCACAGGGAGTATGTCAGGCCCTTAAGTAACCCCGGTAATCCTGAATCAGAAAGCTGCAGTTTGAATGAAACTGCTGCCATGTTTTTCTGCATGTAACTTTCAGAGTACCAATATAAAGACCTTTCCTGATCCCCCACGCCTTACTCCCGCCCTTTCTTCTTTGTGTAATTTTCCTTCATGGTCTGTATCAAAATGTAACATGCCAAATATTTTATGTACTTTTTCTCTTGTCTTGTCTTGTCTTTTCTGTCAGAGTCTCACTCTGTTGCTCTGGAATAGAGTGCAGTGGTGTCATTGTAGGTCACTGCAACCTCAAACTCCTAGGCTTAAGCGATCCTCCTGCCTCAGTCTCCCTAGTAGCTGGGACTATAGGCGTGCACCACGATACACCACGACACCTGGCTAGTTTTTCTATTTTTAGTAGAGACAGGGTCACGCTTTTGCTCAGGCTGGTCTCTCTACAGTCTCACTCTGTTGCCTGGGCTAGAGTGCCGTGGCATCAGCCCAGCTCACAGCAGCCTAAAACTCCTGGACTCAAGCTATTCTCTTGCCTAGGCCTCCCAGAGTGCTAGAATTACAGGCATGAGCCATCGCCCCAGGCCTGCCCAGGCTGGTTTCAAACTCCTGAGCTCAAGCAGTTCCCCTGCCTCGGCCTTCCAGAGTGCTAGGATTACAGGTGTGAGCTGATCTCGGCCGCTTTTTTTCTTTTTTTTTCCTTTCTATTTTTGTAGAGATAGGGTCTTGCTCTTGCTTAGGCTGGTCTCCAACTCCTGAGCTCAAGGGATCCTCCTGCCTTGACCTCCCGGAATGCTAGGATTATAGGCGTGAGCCACCTGGCCTGGCCTAAACAGCTTTATTTCTATCACTGATCATTTTCTTAGGATTAATTTCTTGGAAGTGGAATTATTAAATCAAAAGTTTTATTTTTAATGCTTTGGATGATATATGAACAGATTGAACCACCAGCAGGATTTTATGAATTTAATTCTCATCTTCTGTGTGTTTACTTCACCCTTGACAAAACAATAAGTGCTATCTTGATAAAAAGTTTTTTCATGCTAAATCCCTTAGATTCATGTCTTTTACAAGTTTTTTGTGGTTAGTTCCAACAACAAAATAAACATGCTACTTATAGAAAATCTGGAGGAAACAATAGTACAGAAGGAAAAAGAAAAGATCTAAGTTACTTAATTTTATAGCCCAGAGAACCTTTGCTAATGTTTTGGTTTGTATTCTCCTATTCTTTTTACTTTGCAAATGTATACTTCAAGACATTTTAATCTTTTTTTGTTTTTTTGTTAAATCACTTCTGAAAACAAGGCATTTCAAAAACTAATTATACTTGTTTTATTTGTGGATTTAAAAATATTTGAGGATCAAAAAAATCTCAGATAAGTCTAGATAAGGACTTCATTATAGGGAGAATAATTGTAGCCAGTTAGCTGGCTTTATGGGAAAGGAGCTAAGGAAGCTCCTTTGGGGTTTCCTCTATTGCATCTCCATGGTCTTAAGGAAATTTTCCCAGGTTTTTGCTTGCATAAAAGAGGGAGATACTTCTGTTTTCCCCAGAGCGCTTTGTTATATAATAGTTAAGACTTTGTGGTGTATCTCTTTATATATTGATACGTTTGCCTTATTACTCAGGAAAGAACTAATTCCGTGAAGAAAGGCACTGTATTTCTCAGTTTTGGGTAAGCCCATTGTTTAGGTTAGTGTACTCTGGACATTGGCACTTAATACGTTTTTGTTGAATGAAGGCATTCAGGTCTTATGGGGACAAGAAGCGAATGCAAATCTGAGATTGCTACTTTACTATCCAAAAATCTTTATGGAATTATGGGAAAAATGAAAGAAGTTCTGGAGGATGGAATGTGTTAATATTCCCAGTTTTCCAAAAGGGTATAAGATGTCTGTGTGAACTGAAAGGATAATAAATTAGATGTTAGCCAGGAGTATGTATTTAGAAGAAAATATTAACATTTCTTCAGAAAACATTTACCAAGTACCTGCCATGTTCTATGTCTTGGATTAGGTGCTTAAGGCAATGAGTATAAAAAGACCTGGTATTTATTTTTGAATTTAGTGTGGAATCTGACACTACTATAATGTCGTAATGCTGTAAAGGAATTATAATGGGAGCACAGGATATTCAGGTGCCTATTTGATTTTTCATTTAGATGTCTTATAAGTCTCTCATACTCCACACTTTTCCAAAACTGATCTCATGAGTTAGTTTGCTCTTTTATATTTCTTCTTCGTCGTCGTCATTTTCGCCGTCATCCTTTTTTTTTAATGAGACAGGGTCTTGCTTTGTTGTCCAGGCTGGAGTTCAGTGGTGCAGTCATGGCTCACTGTAACTCTTGGGCTCAAGGGATCCTCCTGCCTCAGCATCCTAAGTGGCTGGAACTACAGACGAGCGCCACCATACCTGGCTAATTGTTTATAATTCTAGTAGAGACAGGGTCTTGCTCTTGCTCAGGCTGGTCTCAAGCTCCTGAGCTCAAGCGATCCTCCTACCTTAGCCTCCCAGAAAGCTGCCTTTCTTTTTTTTTTTGAGTCAGAGTCTCACTCTGTTGCCCCGAGCTAGAGTGCCCTGATGTCAGCCTAGCTCACAGCAACCTCAAACTCCTGGGCTCAAGCAATCCTTCTGCCTCAGCCTCCCATGTAGCTGGGACTACAGGCGTGCGCCACCATGCCCGGCTAATTTTTTCTATATATTTTAGTTGGCCAATTAATTTCTTTCTATTTTTGGTAGAGACAGGGTCTCGCTCTAGCTCAGAGCTCGTTTTGAACTCCCGACCTTGAGCGATCCTCCTGCCTCGGCCACCCAGAGTGCTAGGATTACAGGTGTGAGCCACTGCGCCTAGCCACGAAAGCTGCCTTTCTTTGTACTTGCCTTGTCTTTGCAGATGTAACCTTATCCTGACTATTTATCAATTCCCTGTTTGTTTCTAGCTTTTGATGCATTCTTTATGTGTCTTGAAACAGTGTAAACTTATTTGCAGGTTGATACATTTTATAGATATGAAATAAAATTATCTTTACTATAAGCTGTTTTCTTTTGTATACCATACTTTCTTAAATATTTTACCTATTACCTAATTGCCAAATAGATACGAAATAATTAGGTGTTACCAAATCAGTCTTTGAAGTGGTTTTTCCAATATATTAATATAGTGTCACAAACACTGAGAGTTTCCTTTGTTTTACCAACACCTGGTATTATCAGACTGACTAATTTTCATGATTCTAATGGGCGTAAGGTGGTATCTCACTTTTGTTTTAATCATATGCGACTTTTATAATTTGGAAAAATGTATGTCCTTTCCTATCCCCCAAGCTTCTCATGGACATACATGATAGCTTTTTTTTTTTTTTCTTGAGACAGAGTCTCACTCTGTTGGCCAGGCTAAAGTGCTGCAGCATCAGCCTAGCTCACAGCAACCTCAAACTCCTGGGCTCAAGCAGTCCTCCTGCCTCAGCCTCCTGAGTAGCTGGGACTACAGGCGTGAGCCACCATGCCCGGCTAATTTTTTTCCTATATATTTTTAATTGGCCAATTAATTTCTTCCTATTTTTAGTAGAGATGGGGTCTCATTCTTGCTCAGGCTGGTTTCGAACTCCTGACCTTGAGCTATCCACCCTCCTCAGCTTCCCAGATGCTAGGATTACAGGTGTGAACCACCACGCCTGGCCCATGATACCTTTTAAGTAAGGAATTGCCACGTTTTTGGCCAATGAACTGCTTTCTTCGTGTGCTATGACAAAAGATATTAAAGCTAATGTGTTTTATACCTTGAGATAATGGGATTTCTTTCTGCTTTTCTAAAGAAGTAAAATGAAATGTTTTTACAGTGTATTATATAAAATAAGTCCATAGTGCCAGAATATTTGGCACTTCATTTTATATTCTCTGTCTTTCCCTATTCTAGGCTCCGAGCTCTGTCCAGTGGTGGGAGTATTACTTCCCCGCCTCTTTCTCCGGCATTGCCGAAGTATAAGTTAGCAGATTATCGTTATGGCAGAGAAGAAATGTTAGCACTTTTCCTTAAAGACAACAAGGTAAGAAAGTAGGAAAAGAGTATAAAATTATGAATGAGATTCTGGGGTATGTACAGCGATGTAGTGATATGTGGAAAATAATATTATTCCAGTAATATATTGACCCATGCCTTTTCTCTCCACCTTACCATTTTCCTGCTTTGAAACCTTCAGTAGTTAACAGAGGGTTGTTTTTAAAGAACACTGTATTTTTATAGAAGATCTAAACTTTTTTTTTCTTTCTTTTCTTTTTTTTGAGACAGTGTCTCACTCTGTTGCCTAGGCTAGAGTGCCGTGGCATCAGCCTAGCTCACAGCAACCTCAAACTCCTGGGCTCAAGCGATCCTCCTGCCTCAACCTCCCAGGTAGCTGGGACTACAGGCATGTGCCACCATGCCCAGCGAATTTTTTCTATTTTTTGGTAGAGACAGGGTCTTGTTCTTGCTCAGGCTGATCTCGAACTCCTGAGCTCAAGCAATCCTCCTGCCCCAGGCTCCCACAGTGCTGGGATTAAAGGTGTGAACCACCGCGTCCGGCCCAAGATCTAAACATTTATTACAGGAGCAGACAGCTTCATGGAAACAGGAAAACCTAGTCATCGCTTAAGTGCCTTCTCAGGCTAATTTCTTCTTTACCACCATTTCACATCTATTTCTGTCGCAGTTTGATGGCTGGGAAATGAAGAGTTTCTCCCTTCTGTTTATTTCACCTGTTATCGTACTTTCCAGTTAGAAGTAAGGAGTGACAGGAGGAGCACCTTCTTCTGTTCTTTCCTTTTTTGAGTTAAATATAAAATTTTTAGTAGAGAGAGAATCATAAAATATAACACCATGTTTGTGTCACTTATACATGATCAAACAGGCAGTATAAAGTAGGCTTTTATTATCTGACTAGTGAGAAATAATATTTTGTAGTTTTCAATATATTTTTAATTTTTTAATTAAGAGTATCAAATTTAAAGCTGGTTGCTAAGGGCAAATACAGTTGTTTTTAAAACTCTCAGTTACCATCTTCTGTGTTAAATGTGGAGAGTTTTACTTCTCTACTGTATGCTCTGAAATACCAGAGTTAGTGCCAGATCCAAAAGCAATGATCTTTGTAAGAGGATAGGGAGGGTAACTGGGGTCTTTAATATTTGAGTCTCTCAAAATAGGTAAGTACTACTGTGGTCAATTATAGCTGAATAATCTTTAATCTGTATTTATAACAATCAGCAATAGACAAACAGCAGAAGAGTGTTTTTTCTTGGTCTTATCTTCTTGTAATTGGAAGAACAGCATTAATCTCATAGTCATGTGTTTGGTTGTACAGATACCATCAGACCTCCTGGATAAAGAATTTCTGCCTATCCTCCAGGAGGAGCCCCTACCACCATTGGCCCTTGTACCCTTTACGGAAGAAGAACAGGTTTGTGCCTAGCTCTGAACCCTAGCAAACCCTTGTTGCTTCCCACTAAAGCATGAAAATAGGAAGCTATTACTTGGCCCTAAAGATTATCCTACATCCTTATAGATCTGCTTCTTTCTTACTATTTCTTCGCATACAAATGTCTTTTCATGGACTAGATTTTGCTTTTGTATATGAAGCAGTTGAGTATTATGTAGAGGAAATGTTTAAGGACAATGGGAAACATTCTTTAAAACATGCTGGAGTAGAGAGGAAGAGTTATTTTGGGGGGCAGTAAGGGGGAAGATCATCTTTGTTGAAAAACATGATTTTTCAGAAATAATTGCCAACCTGAACTCTAACTAATTGATTTTACCACTAAAGGAAAATGTAGGTCTTCAGCTCAAAATATACTTAAAAATATCTGTCACCAGTTTTTTTTGTGTATGATGTTGTGAGATAGTAAACTTCTGATTTGGAAAGTAGCAAATTTTGTGTTGTCCCTGTTTATAGTGTACTATATCCTGTGCAAACATAAAAGAGTTTCTGATTTCAAGGAATGTACATGATTATAGTAAAATAAAATGTAGAAATAAGAATTTTGTTGGAATGCTGGAATGTCACAGTAAATGGAGAATCAACATAACTTTTATTTTTTTTTTAAACAGCTTTATTGGTTAGCCAAGCATGGACAACATGCCTATAGTCCTAGAAACTCAGGAGGCTGAGGCAGGAGGATTGCTTGTGCCCGGCAGTTGGAGGTTTGCACCACTGCACTGTAGCCTGGGTGACAGAGCGAGGCCATCTCTTAATAAAAGCAAACAAATAAAAAAACCCCAGCTTTATTGAGACATAATTCACCCATGAAATTCACTCTTTAAAGTGTGCAGTTCAGTGGTTTGTAGTATATTAACTGAGTTCTACAACCATCACCTATGTCTAATCCAAGAACATATTCATCATTATTTTTTATGCCAACTATGGGTGTTTTCTCTATACTCTTGCAAAGGTTTGTGTGGGGAAGCCACAAATAACTCTCTATTAGAATTGCATTATGATCTAAGAAAGCTGTGATATTAATCTTTGGTAATTTTCCCCATATTTTCGGTTTTGCTTGTGGCTTCTTCTAAATCAGGCTAGTTCCATCTTTATTCATGAACCCCAACATCTTCTAGGGTCATTCTGCTAATGACCCTAAAAGACCCTTTTTCATTGACCAAAAGGTATTTTTTATTATAAACAGTACACGGGAAAGAATGAGTCTGTCTCCAATGATTGCTGAAAAGTTCCTACCAAGTATCAAATTAATATATGAATATATTTTAGTTTAATTTTTCTAAAAAATATTTTTATTATGATGTATTTCAAATACACAAATATTGAGAACATTTTTAGAAATACCAGTATATTTACTATTCAAATATATCAAATGTTTTTTTTAATTTTTATTTATTTATTTTTTTACCCCAGGCCTTGTTTCTGCTACACAAATATATCAAATGTTAAACTCATGATATATCTGTATGTCTTTTTTGTTTGTTTTGAGAAATCAGGTTTCTTACACAGTTCAGTCTGCCTGAGTGTACCCCTCCCTTCCTTCTCAGAGATTCTATGAATTGGTTTATTTTTCTTTATGTTTTTATATTTTTCTTACGCATTTAAATATCCTATACCATAAAATAGTTTCATGTTACAGGGTTATAAATTTTATATTGATGACACCTTAGTTGTTATTCTGTAGCTTACTTTTTTTCCCTTGTAACATTGATTTTTAGATTTATCTGTGGTGATACATGTAGGTCTGGTTTGTTCATCTGCTCTGTAAGAGAAAATCCAGAATTTTCCCAGTCTTGTTGGATATTTAATTTAGGTTGTTTTCAATTTTTGTTACTACAAATTATGCTGTAGTGAGCATTCTTACAATGTGTGTTGTAAAAGTGGAATCATTGGGTTTTGGTTTTCTGCATTTTTTAAAACTTTATTGGGTATTGCCAAATTACTTTCTATTGTGATTTAGAACAATTTGCGCTCTCACAAGCAGTGTATCAGAGATCACATTTCTATAACTTTCCAGCTTTTGACTTTTGAATTTTTCCCAAACTGATGGCTGTGTGCCATGGTAATCCTGCTCAGTAAAATAATTAGGGAAAAAAAAAGAAAAAAAAAACCCTGATGGTTGTGATAGTTGTTTTTAATTTGCATTTCCCTAGTTACTAGTGAGGTTGAGAATTTTCATACTCCTATGGACCATTATTGATTTTTGATTTGCCTGTGTCTTTTGTCCATTGTTCTACTGGGTTGTCTTATTGATTTTATGATTTTCATGTACATTCCTTAAAATCAATAAAATACTAATTTTATTATTACGAAAGTTACTCATATTCATTGCCAAAAATACAGAAAATTATAAAGAAAAAGCTTATTTAAAAACTACCATGTAGAGATAATTACTTGTTAACTTTAGTCTGTTTTATTGTAGCCTGTTTTCTTTGTATATCTTTAATTGTCAAAATATGTCAATACATATTCTGTCAATACTGAATCTAATAGCTTGTCTTAAGGATTATAAACCATGACCAAATGGGATTTATCCCTGGAATGCAAGGGTAGTTCAACATAAGAAGATCTGTGTAATATACCATAGTAGTGGAACGAAGGAAAAAAAATCTCCCACCTGATCATGTCAGTTGATACAGAAAAAGCATTTGACAAAATTGAACACCCGTTCATTATTTAAAAAAACACTCAGCATACTAGATAGAAATAGAAGGGAGCTTCATCAGTGAATTGAGGGCATTTTTGAAAAACATATAGCTCACATCATACTCAGTGATGAAATTTGAAAGCTTCCCCTAATATCATGAATAAAACAAGGATGCCTGCTCACCATTGCTATCCAACATTGTATTGGAAGTTTTAGCTAGAGCCTTGAGGTGATAAAAAGAAATAAAAGGCATCTAAATTGGAAGGGAAGAAGTAAAACTATCTCTATTTGCAGATGACATGATCTTTTTTTTTTTTTTTTTTTTTTTTTTTGACAGAGTCCTCTGTTGCTTAGACTAGAGTGCTGTGGTGTCAGCCTAGCTCACAGCAACCTCAAACTCCTGGGCTCAAGTGATCCGCCTGCCTCAGCCTCCCGAGTAGCTGGGACTACAGGCATGCGACACCGTGCCTGGCTAATTTTTTCTATATATTTTTAGTTGACCAATTAATTCCTTTCTATTTTAGTAGAGACAGAGTCTTGCTCTTGCTCAGGCTGGTTTCGAACTCCTGACCTTGAGCAATCCACCTGCCTCAGCCTCCCAGAGTGCTAGGATTATAAGCTTGAGCCACTGCTCCTGGCCGACATGATCTTACATATAGAAAAATCCTAAGGAATCCACAAAAAAACTATTAGAACTAATAAATTCAGCATGGTTGTAAGTTACAAGATCAACGTGCAAAAATCAGTTGTATTTCTATACGCTAGTCATGAACAAAGAATATTAAGAAAATGCCATTTTCAATAGCATCAAAATGAATAAAATATTTAAGAGTATGTTTAACAAAAGAGCTATAAGACTTTAAGACTTAAAACTATAAGACACTGCTGAAAGAAATTTAAAAATACCTAAATAAAAGGAAAAATATTCATGTTCATGGATTGGAAGACTTGAGATTGTTAAGATGCAGTACTCCCCAAAGCAATCTACAGTCAGTGCGAGCCCTGTCGAAATCCCAGTGGCCTTTTGGGCAGACCTTAACAAGTTGATCCTAAAATTCATGTTTTAGGAATTTGCCAGGGAATTGCCAGGGACCAAGAATAGTCAAAACAGTTTTGAAAAAGAAGGACGAAGTTAGAGGACTCAATGTTTCCTCATTTAAAAACTTTTTACAGAGCTATGATGATCCAAACAGTATGGCTTAAGGTTAGACATATAGATTAATGGAATATAATTGAATATCCACAAATAAACCCCAATTGTTCCATACTGCTAGATTGCTTTCAAGAAGGCGTGAATGAGGATATCTCTTGTGTTTTACTGCTGCCATAACTGCAGTATTTTACCATTGTTTTGCTATGTTTAGTATTTTTATTTTTAAAATTTTATTTATATATTTTTGAATAAGTAATAAATGGTTTAAAAATATAAATTTACAGAACAGCATGTAAAAGAAAATCTTTCATCCCTTACCCTAGCCCCTGCCCCCTTTCCCAAAGGCAGCTAGTGTTAGCAGTTTCTTGAGTATTTTTCCAAGTAAATCTATGTTTCCCCCCTTTTATATAAGTGGTGGTATACACTAAATGTTGTTCTGTACTTCCAACATTGAGAAAAAATTCCTTGCAAATTTGGGAAAAAGTTCTTCCATTGTTTTTAGTTTGCATTTCTTTGCTCTGAAAAGTAAACAGTTTTTCAGATGTTTATTCATCATTTATAATTCTGTTAATTTTTTTCTTTTCTTTGCCAGTATTTCTTTTGGGATGTTAACTTTTTTCTTGTTGACTTATATTGTTTATATGAGCTTGTTATGTTTTAAGGTCATTAGCCATAGTTGTGCCTGGTAAGTTTTCTAAATTTTTATATTGCATTTATGATTTTAAACATAGAAGCTATTTTTATTAGCACAATATATCAGTTTTATTCTTTTGTGGTTATTCTTCTAATTTTCTAGCTGTTTATACATCCTTTAAATTTTTCTTAGTTTTTCTTAAGTGATTTCCTATATTTCTTAGAGACTAATAAATGCACTGGAAAAGGGAGGATGACTAGTTACCACAACATGGTAGACCTTTAAGCAACAAAATGAGTAATTGAATCATCCAGAAATATCTCATAACATTTTAAGGAAATTATTATGTAGTAAGTGGCTACACAAATCATTTGGAAAATCAAAAATTATTCAACAAGGCTGAACGTGGTGGCTCACACCTGTAATCCTAGCTCTCTGGGAGGCTGAGGTGGGAGGATCGCTCAAGGTCAGGAGTTCGAAACCAGCCTGAGCAAGAGTGAGACCGTGTCTCTACTAAAAATAGAAATTAATTGGCCAACTAAAAATATACGTAAAAAATTAGCCAGGCATGGTGGTGCATGCCTGTAGTCCCAGCTATTCAGGAGGCTCAGGCAGAAGGATTGCTTGAGCCGGGGAGTTTGAGGGTGCTGTGAGCTAGGCTGATGCCACGGCACTGCAGCCTGGGTAACAGAGACTGTGTCTCAAAAAAAAAAAAAAAAAAAAAATCATTCAACAAATGTTGCTTGAGACCTGTTGGTTAACAACAGTTAACCGGTGACAATTGGTTATCAATTTAGAGAAGAATAAAATTAGGTATGCACTAACCTACACACCAAGAATAGTTTTAGAATGACTAAAGGAGTAAGTCTTAATTTTGTTTTTTTTTTTTTTTT